>SNQN01011108.1:0-19949 GCA_008642245.1 Bassia scoparia | reverse complement strand
TGAAATCAGAAAAGATGCTGAATTCAACTAAAGTTGGAAATAACCAGGTCGTACTCGAATATTGAGCAAGAGGTCAAAGGCAAGGCAAAAATATTTTCTTTCGGTTTTCTCAAGTATTCAAAAGGTTTTCAAAGGTTTCAAAAGGCGATTCTCCATGCTTTTGATTTTCATCATGTCCTGCACATTTCTGAATCCGCCAGTTATTTTAAAATTATTTTACTGATTTTTCTATGATTTTCTATGAATTTTGCAATGTTTAAATACGCAGAATACACAGAAAATACATAATAAGTAGAAAAATAGCTCCGGAAATACGTGGAACCTTCTATGAACATTCTAGAACTCCTTGCTTGGAGAGCAAGGGTGTCTAGGTGGCGTCGATCAATGGAATCACGAATAATCGGAGGAAATCAAATATTTCGAGGTTTTTGGAAAAAATATCGAAATCCATTGAGCGAATACGCAAATGATGAGCGTATAGCCTACATACAGGAGCGTATATACGCTCAATCAGGAGCGTATATACGCTCAACAATACATACCGAATGTTGCCAAAAATTATGGAAGGTGAGCACGTATATACGCGTATATGAGCGTATTACGCAGGAAGACAGCGTAATAACGGCTCATATACAGATATACGCAGGGTACTTTGCCAACAAATTGCCTCGTGCCTATAAATATCACTTTGCCTGTGCCTCAGTCGAGACACGACTCCATAGACTACATAACGCATACTCTCTCTCTCTCTCGAAAACACTTTAAAACATCACAACATTCGTTTTAATTCAAAGCAATCGATTCTCTTTCGAATCAACACGTCGAATAACAAAGGTTGAATTTCTGAGAGTTACTCACCAATAATCTCTTCTTGCTTTTTTTAATTTGACTAACCATTGTTATGAGTTTTAATGTAATTAAACAATGTAGAAACTCACTTTTAAATTTGTTTCATGTAAAAATGAGTAGGTTTTCACAATGTTGCAAGGTTTCATTGGTATTAGGTTTTCATTTCAATTAATTATTATCCATTGTATACATAACGATATCTTTATTACTTGTATAGCAATTCAAGGCGAAAGATCTTGCGCTAGGCGTTTTACTAGGACTAACATTCGTTTTTTCTGTTTTAGTAGACAATTCAAAGCAAAGGATCGTTAGTTTCATTGTGTTTACACACACTAACTTTTGTTTTCTTTGCAAGATTTAAAGGAGTAGATGAGTTGAGCAGTATACTTTGAGTTATGCACTCAATATTATTGCATTTGTCATTTGTTGTACTAACTTTGTATATATTTTGCTAAAACAAAAGACCAGGAATTTAACACTTAAATCAGATTAACTATGGACAAGCTGTTTAGGCAAATACCGTTTAACAATGATTTAATACAAAGTGGTCACAATTCTAGGTTAGGTAGTCTCTTGTGCATAATAGTAAACCTTCATGTAGTTTTAGGTAGTTTTTTTTTTTTTTTTTTTTCGCTTCTATCGAAACAAACGCGAGACGCGGTATGTTTCATCACGGATTACTCATTTGGGGAGACACATTTTCAGGTGTCTACAGAAATATGTGAAAAATGCTCCACAAAGAATACAAAGGTTTAAAGATCTTGAGCATAAGTCTAATATTGATTGCAAGTCTTCTTTGTCTTTTGATGTGCCAACTCGTTGGAACTCGACCTTTACAATGTTGGACACAGCTTTAAAATTTCAACGTGCTTTTAGTTCTTTATTTTTGTCGGGTACTGAAGGCTTGAAAGAGAATGAACAGTCACCAGAACTAGATGATTGGAAAACGGTGGAAAGGTTGGTGGTATTTTTAAAAGGGTTCTACTTGTTAACTCATCGTATTTCTGGCTCTCTTTATGTCACTAGCAATAAAGGATTGTTTGAGATTGCGGCTATTTATAATATGTTGAATAACTGAGAAGAAAGTTTAGATGTGAATTTTAAAGCAATGGCAGTTTCAATGAAGAAAAAGATTGAAAAATATTGGGGGAATGTGTATAAATTGAACAAACTATTATACATTGCCATAATATTTGATCCTTTTCAAAGATGTGTGTTGTTGACTTGACACTTACTGATATTTATGGCAAAGAGGTAGGCACAAAACTAACATGTGAAGTGAAAGAGTTTGCTTACTCTTTGTTTGATGAGTATAGAAAGAAGTATGTTAGTATTAATTCTTAAAGTGGACATAGTGTTGATGACATGCCGGTTGATTTGGTTGATGATGATAGTATGGGAAGGGGAGTTGACTATATGAAAAACTTGAAGGATAAAGCCAAAAGGTTGAAGGGGACAAGTGGGAATGTGAGAATTGAGTTTAAGAGGTATCTTAATGAACAATTAGGAGCAGAGGAAGAAGTGTCTGATGCTTTGACTTGGTGGAGGAGGAATGTACATCGATATCCCATTCTTTCGTGTATAGCTTGATATGTATTAGTTATTCCACTGTCTACGGTTGCATCGGAGTCCGCGTTTAGTGTAGGAGGTCGCCATCTTGATCCATTTAGGAGTTCATTGACTCCTAAGGTAATAAATAATTTTTGTGTCTATATGCATATTTACTTTGTTTCTAATAATTTTATTTGTTTTAACTTAATTTTTCATTTGATTTATTTTTTTATTCAAAGATGGTTCAAGCTCTCATTTGTACACAAGATTGGCTATAATCAAAAGGAGCGTCCGCAATTGATATGGAGGAAAATTTAAAAGAATTAGAAGAGATTGAGAAAGGTAATAGTATGCTTTATACAAATAAATTATTTTTTAAGATATTTTTCTTGGTTTTAATTTATTTGTGTTAACATGTTTATAGATTTCCAAGCGATGACTATGGATGAAGGCGAAGATGTTGTATTTGTGGACTCTTTGATATGAATTATCTAGCTTGATGTATTAGTTATATAATTAGATGAACTATTGTAATTTGCGGACTTGTAGGTTGACTATTATCATTTATGGACTTATATGGTTGTCGACTTGTATTAATGTACTTCGTGGACTTGATACACTTAAATTTTTTGTATGTGGACTTGTATGTTTTTATGTAATGCTGAAAGTATGCTGTAATGGAATGTGGTTATGTGGCCAAACACAAAGGTTTTATGAGTATGCATTATTTGCTAAGTTTTAGGGAAAAATCAACTTTTTAGTGAAATAGGTCCAACAGGTCCAAAAACGGTCCGGACCTTAAAAAAATCAGCTACAGACTGGACCGAACCGGTTTTTTCAGGTTCGGTCTTCAGTCCATTTTTTTCAGTTTCTGGGTTCCGGTCCAACTGGTTCTGGTCCGATCCAGCCCGATCATGGACCGGTGTGCAGTCTTACTCTTGGTGGAGGTAGGCGTTCCCTCGCCGATGGTCACTTACTATGATCTTGGGCTAACAAAGAATCGAAAAAGGTTAACCTGGACTTGCTGCCAGAGGTTCGAGGCGATGTGCTGCTCCAGTCTATCTGCTATAAGCAAAAGATCACTAGGTTCTTCAACCGCCGAGTAAAGCCTCGTCAATTTGCTGAAGACGATTGGGTCTTATGCAAGGTGGAAAGCACAAGCAAAGACTTACACTTGGGCAAGTTGACACCCAATTGGGAAGGGCCATACAGGATTACTAAAGGAATCAAACCAAGGACGTTTCGCCTAGAACATGCTGAGGGAAAAGCCCTACCTAGACTTTGCAATGTAGACAATCTCCATAGCTTCTTCGTTTGATTACGCCAATGTTGAGGCATGTAAGCCATGTAAAGAAAATGTCTTTGTACATAAATAACATTGATGTAACCAAGATTCAGAAATGAATAAAAGAGAATATCGAGGGTCTTTTTGGCATTGACTTGTTTACAAGATAATGCCTCCCTTAGATACAGAGTTTGTTATCTCGTTTTGTGGTTATATTTGTTTCTGATTAAACGGATTAATTTTTGCTACACATCTCGGACCGTTCGATTTGTCGGGGGTTCACTTTTCTTTAATATTCGCCCAAGATGCTGAATGTTGCAAATTAAGGGGATGCCTTAATTTTGTTGCACTTCTAGGAACGCACAATTTATCGGGGGTTTAATTTTATTTTCTTGTATATTGATCCATAGGGACCAATATTTCAAATTAAGTAAGTCTTAATTTTGTGACATTTCTTGTACCGCCCGATTTGTCGGGGGTTGAGTTTTCTTTTATATCGCCCATCTTGTTATCGCCTATGTCTGATACTTAGCAATATTTTGCGAGTAAATTGAGGCACATTGGCAAGTCAAAGCAAATAGAAGCAGTAAACAAATGCAACAGTTGATAAAGGGAAAATTTCGTAAATATTCAAATGTTATTACATTAATATAGGCGCTCAAAGGCCAAAAAGTTGGAAGAACATAATATAAAGAAGGGAACCTAAACAAAGCTGAACTAATTGGCGATGGAGGAAGAAGGGACGCTTGGCTTCTTACTGCCCTTGCTAGTTGAGGTAGACACTGATTGGATCTCTAATGTTGACAACAGGGGGCTTTCGGTTTGGCTTCGTATTCTTCTTCGCCTCACTTCCCTGAGCAGCAACGTCGGGATCAGTTGCTGTAAACGCCCCAGCAGTAGACCTCTTCAGGCTAAACTTAATGCCTGTAAAGGTGGACACAACTTTTCCTCTGGAGGGAATTTGCCCTTTATAGCCACCAGAAGCTAGAGTCTTTACGGCTTCATTTGCCACAGACTTTTTCAGCTCGGCGACGGCGTTTACAACAGCTTCCCTAGTTTGGCAAAGGGCTTCGGCTTCTGCAACTTTCTTGGCCTTTTCAAATTTGGTCGACTCTGTCCTCACTTTGCTCTGTTGAGCTATTTGAGCCTGCCTCTCCAACGCCCTGGCCTGCTCTTTAGTCAGAATGTCCCAGAGTGCCGCCTGGATCTCCTCTTTTTTTCCAGGGGCGGCTACCTCAACAGCAGGAAGAACCCTGATCTTGGTTTGTTTAGAGATCTTCTGGGACATACTGTAGACCGCTTCATCCCGCCATTGCTTCCCATCAGGGCCCTCTTTCCATTGAATTGGCGGATGATTTCCTTGGTATCCTCAACATGGTTGGATTGGGCGGCCTTCAAGTCCGCCAACTCCTGGCGAACTTGAGCAAGGGCGTTCTCTACTGCCTTTTTAGCTGCCTCTTCTATTTTGAGGGCGTCCTCAGCAGTAGTGGCCTTGTCTTGGGCGGTCTTCAAGGCAGTGGCGTGGGCAGACTCCAAGCTGGAAATCTACAAAATGAGGTCCTCAACCTTCTTCTGAGAAGCCGCCAGTTCAACATCAAATGACTCCTCCTTTAGTAGAGCTTGGGCATATGCCTTGGACATTCCATGAAGTCTGGCAGACAGCTGCAAAAATAAGAAACAAGTTATAAAAGGTGCGTAGATTTCACAAGTATTAAAAAAATGTGGGGTTTCCTACCTCAAACCAGGCATCCCTCAAAGGGAAAAAATTGTTCTTCCCTTCTCGCTTGATCAGTTTTGCATCCGCCTCGATCGAATGCATCTCATTTACGACGGTGCAAGCTCGGGTCAGCTTCACATTCGGTGGAAGTTCAATAAAGGGAACTCCCACGTATTCGTCGTTGCCGAGGGGCTCAAGGTCAACGTCCCCCTCGGTGTTTTGAACGGTCTCTTCACCACCCTTGTTAGCATGGGCGATGTCATCATCCTACCGAAAGAGGTTCTCGCCATTGCCATCGTCATCCACTTGTGAAGGTTTCTTGAAGGTACTTAAGAGGGGGGGTTGATTGAGTGCCTATTAAAAAATTTCGATTGTATACTGTTTTATTAGAGTAGACCAGTTGGACTGGTCTCGCAGCGGAATAAGTGTTGAACATTAGGTAGAACGATATCGAGCAAGAATAATAAAGGCACACCAAATTTAAAGAGGTTCACCCAACTCTGGGCTACGTCCTCCTACCCTAGTTACTTTTATTAATTTTACTCCGAAATAATCAAAGAAACCCTCACTCACAATGTACGTGAACTCACACATACAATTGTCACCCCACACTTAACCCAAGTATGTTAGATCGCACTTGAACTCACAAGCACTCGCAACTGAACTCACAATTGCTACCCAACCACCAACCCCTTCGTTGGTGATTCAACACAATGCAATCTCTCGAAATTACTCACTGTACAATAGTATAAGAAAATCGCTCAATATGTGTGTACTCTTGTGTATGAACAATGCCTGCTTGATCTTTTAAAACCGCGGAGAGAACTATTTTTCGTTAGTCTATATGCATAGATATTTATAGCCAAAGGCCTAGCAATTACTTATGTTGCAACCGTAGAATATAGGAGATAAATAAAGATATATCTATTTCCTATATTTTAGGAAAGTCCCATTAAATATTATTCCATACAAGATGATATAATATCTTATGTTACTTTAATTGCATCTCAAGTTATTACCATATATCCTAACATCTATTCCCACCAGATCATCTTGAAGTTTCCATAAAATCGATTTAAGAAAAACATTCAAAAAAATCTTTTTTAAGAAAATTTTCCAAAAGTCTTTTCTTGCTCGACAAGATGATCCACGTTGTGAGAACAGTACAACTGTTCTCCCAACTGGTAGGGTTAAAGTCAACCAACCAACTGGTTTAGTTACCTTTAACTCTAAGAGAGAAAGTTCAAAGCCCAATGCCATCAACCAATAATAGAAGCACTCAACAAACACATTTATGCACTTATACAACAAGAAGACTTATTTCTAATCCTAGACTAATCTTCATTGTTCTTCAACTTCTCGAAGCTTCCTAGATCTTCATAATAAGCTTGATCTTCTCGAGTCTTCCTCGAAGGACTTTTTGCTTCAATAGTTGGAATTCATGTATGCCAAACACATATAACAATTTATACAATATAACTTGTTAGCATACATGTCACTATCTTTCAAGTGACCAAGAACAATATCTCAGTTGTTCAGACCAATTGTATTCATCAGACCATTGTACCTGTACTTACCACTATTTGTCATCACTCAAAATAATAGGGGACTCAAGAAATTCCCCCTTTTTGATGATGACAAACCCTGTGAGAAGTTCCTATAAAGAACAAGTTATATGCAAAAACAACTCTATCTCAATGGGACTATTTTTTGTCTTTTTCAATTTTTTTTAGTTTTTCGACTCTAATGGAAACAATCAACTGACTTGGTTATTTCCTAAGAAAGCAATAAAAACAAACTTTCCAAAATCATATTCTTTAAGAGAATCATCCAGATTTTTATTTGATTTTACTATATTAAACTACAACTATACTAAACTGACTCAATCTAAGCTAGACAAAGGCTTCCAGAACTTCTAATTGTTTTCCCCATTGTGGCATCATTAAAAAGCGTTCACAGAATTAAGAACATGCCCAAGTTATTGTTTTCAACCAAAAGGTAGCATCAACTGACAATTCATACCATAATCTGCACAAGCCTATTAGTTTCACATTACACAATCCAAAAACAAAATACACAGGCAGAGCAACATTCCATCAGAGTTAAACATGAACCAAATTACATCAAGAATGTCTTGTAAAATGGCATAGAAAACAGACAACCAAAAGCAGTTCAATAGAAAGGAGGAGGGGAACAGAAGCTAGAACAGATCATCACTCATCATCATCATCCTCTTTATCCTCCATCTCGTCCTCTGAAGCATCAGGATTAAGACCCTTATCATCCACATCATTTTCAGGTTCCTTAGCATCATCATTTTCTTCCTCATCCTGACTTCCATCTGCAGAAGAGTGGGTGGAGTCCTCGAGGACAACCTCTTCATCTTCCTCAGACTTCTTTGCAACTAATCCCTTAGCTACAAAACTCAGACCATTAGCAGCAGTAGATGTCTGTCCAGCAGCAGCAGAAACAATAGTCTGAACAGTAAGAGTGCTCTCAACCTTCTGACCAGTACCAACGACTACCTGTCTTGCAGTTCCCTCGACCTTCATCTTAGCAACCTAATTCCTGGTTTCATTCAATTTTTCCTCCAGACTCCCTTGTCTCTCAATGAAAGAAGTCGTCAAGTCATGCACCATAGCACCAGCATCTCCAATGTCTTATCCTGCTTCTCAATTTTCTTAAAAAGTGGAGTGAGATAAATAGATGTATTGGTCTCCCCTACTTTTCTTCTCTTAGCAACAGGTTCCTTCATTACTAGTGAGTCTCCAACATTGCACAACTTGTCACCCTTAATGTGCAATCCCTTTTGGCGAAGAATCTTCTTGAAGATTTTCTGTGTAGGGATGGTGTCACCACTTAGAGTGTGACCTTCCTTCATCAAGATTCAAGAGATAAGAGATCCATAGGCTAGAGAGTGAGAATGAGCATTCTTGCAATTCATCATGTGTTCAATTATCAGGGCAGCAAAGTTTATTTTCACATTGTTCATCATTAGGTAAATCAGAACCATGTCCATGATCCTAACTGACCCTCTACCATGTGACATTGGAATCAGCACCTTTTGACATATAGAATGCAAGATCTTCATTATAGGTTCCCTAAGACTAGTGGTTTTGAACCCTTCCCTATTCCTAACAACCTTCCCAAACAGAAACTTCATGATTTCATCATGACCTACTCCAGCAACAGTAGGCCAACCATCTGCACTATGTCCAACATAACCATCTCAAGGCACATTTAAAAACTCAGCCAATGAAGAAACAAACACACGCACATCTTTGTCATAAACATTGCTAACTAAACTCATATCAGGATATTGAAACAGATTAGCATAAAATTCTTTCACAAGCTCTACATAAGCCTTCTTGACAATCCTAATATGATTTAGCCAGCACTAAAATTCTAACACTTGTTTCACCTAGGAATATCCCAATAACCTTCTTCACAACAATAACCAAACATAACACCTTTCTTAGAATATTGAATAGTAGACTGAGAAGCAACTATTTTACCTTTAACTGACCGCGGAACAGGTACCTTCCTCTTGGTTCCATAGGGGGTACTAGTGTACTGTTCTGCTTCCTTCATTGCCTTCTCTTTGTCCTCAATCTTGGCAATTGAACCTCGAGTAGACTTCCTCAATACAACTCCTGTAACTGCAGTATACTGAGTAACTCCAACAACTTGAGAGCAATCCTCAACCACATCATCATCATCATCCTCAGCTTCCTCTTCCTCAGGATCCTCTAGAGGCTTTAAAAATTTGGACTCAAGGACCTCAGCAAGATTCTTGGCAGCAGAACCATGTTCCCCCTCAGTTCTCTTAACCTCAGCTGGTTTTGATTCCAAGCTAGGGTTTTCACCTGGTAGAGAAGTAAGAGTAGGTTCCGCAATTTTAGGGTTTGTAGAAGTAGTGGGTTGTGATGGTAATGTAGGTTGAGATGGTGGTGGAATTATTGTTTGAGGTAATGGCGCATTGATTTGTGGAAGTGGAATCGGCATTTGAGGTGATGGTGGAATTATGGGTTAATTTTGTGGTGGTGGAGGAGGTTGCATGGTGGTTGTTGTAGTGGTGTCAATGTAACACTCTTCGATTGGAGGTGGAGTTCGCAGTGGCGGACAAGAAACGATGATTTATGTGGTGTCGAAGATTGTTTTTTAATGCTCAGTGGCCATAACTGCATCAAATTGCGAAGCAGTAGCCTTCTTCCCTTTCCCCTTTCCCTTACCAGTAGCTTCTTTCTTCCCCATGTTCAGAATTTTCTTTGATCAAAAGCTTGCACGCAAATCGAGGTGATGCTTCTCAAATGAAATAGAGTTTTACGAGAGATGACTTTGAATTGTGATGATCAAAAACAGAAAAACAAGAGGGGAATATATAGTGAAAGTAACGAAAACAATGAGAGAGAGAGTTGGAAGCTTTAGTTATGGAAGTAGAAGTGAAGGGAAGTAACTTCCCATAAATGCCTCAACTTACCAAACATGAAGTGGAACGTGACGGTGGGTTGGACCCACTAAGTTGATTTTTGCAAAAATACGAAGAGTGAACTCCATAAATATCCCAACTGGGAGCAGTTAAAATATTCAATTAATTCTTTCCAAAAACCATGAGTATTTTGGCAAGAACATATATGTGGCCATCTGCTGTTCTCCTGTACTGTTTTATCATCCCAAACGGTTTACTTGTTCTGGGCAACTTAGTTCACTTCACCTGCTCATGCATTATAATGGTACAAATAGTATCAACAATGTTATGTGCAATATATACATCTATGAACACTAATCTAGCCAATAATTGGGGCTTAACAAAAAGAAGCCTTTCACCTAAATCTAACTAAACCTAACAAGACTCTTAACCTACAAAATACTCTCTACAAAAAAGTTTTTTGAAGATATTCGCAAGCTGATCTTCACTATTACAAAATAGCATCTCCACATTACCTTTTTCCATAATATCCCTAAGGAAGTTGTGTCTGATCTCAATATGCTTTGTCTTGGAGTGTTGCATAGGATTCCTAGGAATGTTAATAGCACTTGAATTATCACAAAGTATAGGAACACAATCTAATAATACACCAAAGTCTTTCAACTGACTCTTTATCCACAACGGTTGAGAACAACAAGCTGCAGCAGCTATGTATTCAGCTTTTGCTGTGGATAAAGCAACTGTGTTTTGCTTCTTTGAACCCCAAGAGATCAAACATGATCCCAAGAAATGTTTCATACCTGATGTGCTTTTCCTATCAACAAGAAATCCTGCATAGTTTGCATCTATGTACCCGACTAGTTCAATTGTACTACCTCTGGGGTACCACAAACACAGATCAACTGTTCTTACCAAGTACCTGAAAATTCTTCTCACTGCTTTCAGATGAAACTCCTTAGGGTTCCTCTAGAATCAAGCACATAACCCACAGGTAACATGATATCAGGTCTACTAGAAGTGAGGTACAAGAGTGAGCCAATCATTCCTCTGAACAGTGTGGCATCCACAACTGTTCCCCTTTCATCTGCATCCAACTTAGTAGAGGTGGGAACAGGTGTTTCATATGCCTTATTGTCTTGACATCCATCTGAATCAATTTGAAATCCATCTGAAACAATTTGAAATTCATGTGAGAAGAAAAACCAATAAACATTTTATGGCTTCAAGTCTTGAAACTGGTGCAAAGGTCTCATCATAATCAATGCCCTCTTGATGATTGTAATCTTGCACAACAAGCCTTGCTTTATTTCGGACTATTGTACCTAGGTCATCCAATTTGTTTCTGAAGACCTATCGAGTACATATTACTGTTCTACCTTCTGGTCTAGGCTCAAGATGCCAAAAAATGTTCCTCTGGAACTGGTTTAACTCATCCTGCATAGCGAATACCCAATCAGCATCAGACAGTGCCATTTTATAGTCCGTTGGTTCTACACTAGACAAAAATGAGTAGAATGCACAAAAGTTTTGATAAACAGACCTCCTAGTTTGAATACCCTTATTAATATCACTCAAAATCAAACTAGTAGGATGGGAGAACTGATATTTATAACTATTAAAACCTGTATTCAATTGTGCATTCTCTCCAGCATTACCACTAGGCATACGTTCCCCCTCAGCTGATGCATTCTCTTGATTTTTTAGGAAACAGTATGCAAAGTGTTCTGCTGCTTGTCTACTACCTGATTCTCAGTGGGGTCAACCTGATCGTTGATAGTTCCCCTTAAGTCATTTGTCTGTTCACCGTCTTCATGTGGATTCTCCTCTACAAGTTCATTTTCAAATGTATTACCAGACTTTCCATCACCAGTTGGTGGTGCACCAGTATGTGGGTGTTGTTCCTTTACCTGTGCATCATCTTGACTAATGAACTGTTCTCCAGTGAATTCAAACAAGCCTATGGTATTATCATCTGTAACCTGTGGAATCTCAAAGAACATGTGTATTCATCAAAAATCACATGTACACTCTCCTCTATACACAAGGTCCTCTTGTTAAAGACCCTGAATGCTTTACTCTGTGTGGAGTATCCAAGAAAGACTCCATCATCACTCCTAGGTTTGAACTTATCCAATTGTTCCTTCCCATTGTTACGCAAATAACACTTACAACCAAATATCCTCAAGTGTGCAATGTTGGGTTTTCTTCCCCTTAGGAGTTCATCAGATGACTTCTTCAAAATGGGACAAAGCAGTGCTCTGTTTAGAATGTAGCATGTTGTACTTATTTCTTCCTCCCAGAAACTCTTAGGGAAACTGTAGGACGTGCGCCGCGCCCTCGCGTATAGCGGGTTCGCGGCTTGGTACTACATCGAGGTGCTTTGCGTGGGCTTGAGCCACGGAACCCGCACGTGAGTGCGTTGGGGTAGTGTTGTCGATTAAGGGGAGTCGCCATCGTGCCTATAAAGGTTATTCACGGACGCCCGAAACGTTGGTGCCAAATTAATGGCCCCACGTTTTGATCCAGTAACCAGTTCGTGGGTTCGGGGACATGGTACGAATCAGATCTGTAACCCAATTCGCCCGCATGTAGCGGCCTCTACTCGGTCTCATTGCAATTCCATTCATCACGGTTATTGAATGCACATAACTTACATTTTTAGCACCTTAGAAGCGTACTAACCCTAAAGATTACTACGAAAGTGTGTTTCTATTATGCACAAGAGACTACCTAACCTAGAAATTGTGACCACTTTGCATTAATCAAGTTAAAACGGTGCCTAAAAACCGGTTGTCCATAGT
The DNA here is from genome assembly GCA_008642245.1 of Bassia scoparia. NCBI lineage: Eukaryota > Viridiplantae > Streptophyta > Magnoliopsida > Caryophyllales > Amaranthaceae > Bassia > Bassia scoparia. Next base: position 7,317 of record SNQN01011108.1, on the reverse strand, counting down.
TAATCTGATTTTAAAGTGATTCACATAATTTCCGGTCTTTGTTTAGCAAAATATATACAAATGATACAACAATGACAATGCGAAGTATATGAACTTCAAAACATATATACAAACCAATCTTACCCTAAATCTGCAAACAAAACAAAGGTTAGTTCGTAATAAAAAACGAGCGAAACGAATCTTCCGCCTTGAATCGCTATATAAAGACAAACAAAACAAATGTTAGTTTATAATAAAAACGAGCGAAATGAATCTTCCGCCTTGAATCGCTATACAAGGATAAGAAATCGTTAGTATTGACAAGTGATAATAATAATGAAAATGAAATAAAAAAGAATGAAAACAATGAAAAACGTTAAAAACGTTAATGACAATCCTACATATTTACATGGAACAATTAAATAGTGAGTTTCTACATGTTTGTTAATTAGATCGAAACTCGTAATAGTTATTAATTAGATTGAAAAAGGAGTATGTTTAATGGCGAGTAATCTCAGAAATAAACCTTGTTATTGCTTGTTGAATCGAAACAGAATCGATGCTTTGAACTCAAGAACGAATGTGTTTAGAGTGTTTGAGAGAGTGAGAGAGAGAATACGCAAGTTAAGGACAGAGAGAGAGAGAGAATAGACGTGTCTCTGGAATGAGCAAGGCAGGCACGTATTTATAGGCACGAGGGGAAAAATGAGGGAAAAAACCCTGCGTATATACGCAGGAGAGCTGCGTATATACGCAGGCCTCTGCGTATATACGCAAGCCTCTGCGTATATATTTTTTCCAAAACTCGAAAATATTTTGATTTCCTCCGATTTTATTTCGTGATTTGCCTTGATTCGACGCACCTAGACACCCTTGCTCTCCAAGCAAGGAGTTCTAGAGTGTTCTAGAAGGTTCCACGTATTTCCGGAGTATTTTTTGTGTATTTTGTATTTTTTTTTGTATTTTCTGCGTATAAAAACTTATAAAAATCATAGAAAAATAAAGAAAAATCAGAAAAATAATCTAAAAATACTGGTGAGCTCAGAAAAATGTGAAGAGTGTGATGAAAAGTGGAAATTATGGAGATCACCAATATAAATTATTTTAAAAAATCCTAAAAATAGAAAAGAAAACCTAAAAATAGAAAATAATTAAAATAAATAAAAGAAAATGTTTTTGCCCCTTTTATTTGTCCTTTGCTCAATAGTTCCGAGTATGACCTCACGTATTTCCAACTTTTGTGAGTTCAAAGCATCTTTTCTAAGTCGAAACAATCGCGAGACGCGGTATGTTTCATCACTGATTACTCTTTTGGGGAGACACTTTTAGGTGTCTATAGAAGCCCCCACTTTGACTGAGTCTGAAGAGACGATAGTCTCGTAAGACGAAAGTCAAAGTATTCGATTCGGGACGGAGAGCAACTCAAGACGTTCTGCGACCCTGAGTTACCCTTTTCGCCGGTACCTGCAAAACAAAGGTTAGTTTTACCTGTTACCGCGTCCCATGCGGTGTTATGCCCTTGGAAGCGCCTGGATCCTCGGGCAGCTTTCTCCCTACGGCTGACCTTGGCTTTTCAGGAGAAAATTATGATGCAACTCTGTCGGAAATGGCTGATTCCTTCAGAGACCTTCCCTACGGCTGACCTTGGCTTTTCAGGAAGAATAAGGTGATGAATACCTTCGGAAGCGCCTCGTTCCTCAAGTAGCTTTCCCTACGGCTGACCTTGGCTTTTCGGGAAAAGAAGTGATGTAGATGCCTTCCCTACGGCTGACCTTGGCTTTTCGGGAAGAAGTAATGTATGTTCCGTTGGAAGCGCCTCGTTCCTTCGGAAAGTTCCCCTACGGCTGACCTTGGCTTTTCGGGGAGAGTTGTGATATATATGCCTTCCCTACGGCTGACCTTGGCTTTTCGGGAAGAAGTAATGTATGTTCCGTTGGAAGCGCCTCGTTCCTTCGGAAAGTTCCCCTACGGCTGACCTTGGCTTTTCGGGGAGAGTTGTGATGTATATGCCTTCCCTACGGCTGACCTTGGCTTTTCGGGAAGAATGTTGCGTATAGCAACAATCGCGTATAGCGATGAATGCCGTATAGGCGTGAGGAAAATGTCATGTGTGTATGCGAAATTTCTAGTGCGGGAGAAAATTCCAAAACCCGAAGAGTGCGCGGAACTTCTTGAGCGGGAGAAGATTCCAAAACCCGAGAGATGCTGACGGAACTTCTGTAGCGGGAGAAATTTCCAAGACCCGAAAGATGTATTTGCTTGAGATTTCTGTAGCGGGAGAAACCATAAGACCCGAAAGATGGTTTTGCTGGATTTCTGTAGCGGGAGAAATCGTAGACCCGAAAGATGGTTTTGCTAGATTTCTGTAGCGGGAGAAATCGTAGACCCGAAAGATGGTTTTGCTGGATTTCTGTAGCGGGAGAAATCATAGACCCGAAGGATGCTTGTGGAATTTCTGGAGCCCCCAAGATGATGTGTGAAGTAGCCCCCAAGTTTTCTTTGTTGGCTTTGCAAATGACACTTGCTACGACCATTTGTGCTTGTACACTTTGAAATTTTGTTTCCAAAGCTTAGTCACGTGATGCTTCGCTTATGTATGTGAGTTTTCACTACACAAAAGCCTTAGAACTTTATTCTAGAGCCGTTTGTGTAATGTATGCTTATGGGCTAGCCTTCCGCAATGTCTTCCTCGAGTGCGGTAACCGGACTAACTTCGTGAACTCATGAGACGCTGTCGGAGCCGGAGGTGCACCAAGGACACTTAGGACTAACTTAGCCTTGAAACTACGGGTTGTATGATATGCAGCTTATGTATGCGACTTATGTATGAATGTATGAATGCATGTGTTTGCATACTATGAGACTTATGTATGAATGCATGTATGTGTTTGTATGTATGTATGTATGTATGTATTTGTGTGTATGCATGTATGTATGTGTTTGTGTTTATGCATGTGACTCTAGTATGCATTGGAGGTACCGACTTCCTCCCGAAAAAAAAAACAAAAAATGACAATCCTACGATGCGTTTGAGTCGCAGTGAAAGCACCATGCATTAGCCGAATACAACAACTCGTCCCCCCGATCTTGCAAATACGGCTGAAAGTAGGCAAAAATTACCCCAAAATTGAGTGAAAACCATTCGAAGTTGCAAACGTGGCGTAGTATGGAGCATATATACGCTACAGAGGAGCGTATATACGCTGCCCTCCTGCGTATATACGCTCCTAGGTAGCGTATATACGCTGTAGGTTATCACACTTTCCAAAAAATTTAAGGAAAGTCCAGCACAGTGCAAAGCTGCGTATATACGCTGCTATGGTGCGTATATACGCTCTGTATCAGCGTATATACGCTCCAGTATTGCGTATATACGCTCAAGGCTTAGGGTTTTTGGCTCAGTTTCGCAGTGCATTATAAATGCAGACGGAGTTTTTGGGACTTATGCACCTCGAAAACCGTACTCTTGTCTGTTTTACTACAAACCTTAAACACTTTATTTCTCTAAGTCTCTTTAGGCATGGCTCGCAAGGTTGGTTTCGCTCTAGACTCATGGATACGTGATCTCTCCAACACGGTCAAAGGCGACATTCGTGACCATCATTGCAGCGTTTTTCTGATGTTCAGGTTTGTGAAAATTGATATTGCTTTTTTGCTTGCTGCCATAAAATTTTGGAATCCTCCAACAATAATGAAATTACACCATTGCCTGAAGAAATTAATGCCATTATTGGTTGGCCTATAGATCACCCTCCTTGCGCCCCTGACTTATCGGAATTCTTTTATCAATTTTTTTAAAATTTCATGGGGCTTGAGAAACGCAACGTTTCTGACATTGTTTTTGGCCACGAAGTCGATTTATTGAGATTAATTGACCACTTTAGAACAATGGGTAGAATTAGTGATGCACATAGGAGAAGAGCCCTTATTTTTTGCCTATTTTGTCATTATCTCTTCCCTCAAAAGTCGGAAAATTTTGGCCTTGCCTCCGTTATCTCTGTTGTTGAACAATGCGAGGTTGGTCGTTCACCCTCCTTACTTTGTTGCGGGGAGATGTTGCTTGCATTGGACGACTTGGAAAGAGATCCTTACAATGCTCCTATGACTTGTTGCCCTCATATTTTGCAGGTATAATTACATTCTTTAATTTGTTAATTAAAGTAGTAATTCCCTGTATTTCTAGTGTTCACGTAAATATTCATTTTTCTTGACAGATATGGTTGATGGAACGCTTATCTTTGATTATGCCTCCTGAGAACATGGAATCGTATAACACTAAAAGCTATTGTACTCGCAAAAGGTCGTACTTGTCACGTTCTGAAGACAGTTGGGTACGATACTTTGCGAGTGGAGAAGCTGTGATCAGGTGGGTTGTTCCATGGTGGCGTATTCAGAGAATGATGACATCGGATGACGAGGAGGGCTTGACTATTAGTGGTCTGCGGGTTGACTTTCTATTTTCCTGTCCGTCTAATGCGTCAGTATGGCAGGAAACAAGTCATCCCAGATCGTGATACTCGCAGGCCTCTAAATCACTCCATTGTTAAGCGTTCCTTGAAGAGGTGGGTGGACTTTTGGGTTGCCCGTCCTAAGCTGGAGGTATTAGATCTTGATGAGCGTGACGCGGCCACTTCGCGTTTCTACAAGAAGTGGATGACTGCAACCAATGCGACGGCTCGTGCTGACCATAGGGCTGCGGAGAGGAACGAATTTAAGAAGAAACGACCTTTGGAAGTTAAAGATGCCTTTGTTCCTAACCCTAAGCGTTCGGAAAGAACTACTGCTAGCTCAGTCAAGGACAGACTTGGACCACGGACTGCACCTGTTTGGAGTCGACTAGGCCCGCTGAATGAGGAGAGATCAAGGAAATCCAAGACCCATACTCAAGAAAAGACTATGCCCAAGAGAAGAAAGTTGAGGAAGACTTATGACAAAGAAGCGAGTGCAAGTGGGGTGGATAAGGAAGCAAGTGAGATGGACAAGGAAGCAAGTGCAAGTGGGATGGACAAAGAGAAGAAAGATTGACTGCTTTATTTCTTTAGCTTTTATTGCAGGCCTGCGTGCCATATTTTATTTTATTAGCACTTATGTGATATGAACTCAATAAAAGTTTTAATAAAAACAACGCTTTATTTGCTTTACAATTATTTACATTGTTTGTTGTTTTTCTTGCTTTTGAATTACATGAGCAAAGGGAAATGGGGGGAAGTATTATTAATGGGGCCGCACTTCAAAAGAAGTTGCCTACGTATCCAATGTGGAATCAGGCCTCTCGTAGTTCATATGGTTGAGGTGAAAGGTAGGTTCAAGGCTTTTGTGGAGTTAAATGTAATATTTCTTTAATTGGTCCATGTTGATGAGGCTTGCAAACTCGTCGCCATTCATATCTATCAACCTCACGGCCCCTCCAGATAAGATGTTCTTGACTATGTAGGGACCTGCCCAATTTGGACGGAACTTGCCACGAGGGTCTAAAACATTTTTCCTCAATGCCTTTAACACCAAGTCACCTTCCTTGATGTTACGAGGCTTAACACCTTTGTTGAAATGCCTCGTGATCCTTTGTTGATAGATTTGCACATTGTTTAAGGCGGCGAGGCGCCTCCCATCCAAAAGTGTGAGTTCATCATATCTAGCACGGACCCACTCGGCTTCGGGGACTTTGCTTTCGAGCAGAATGCGGAGCGATGGAACCTCCAATTCAATTGGTTGAACTGCTTCTGTTCCATAAACCAGTGAGTAAGGGGTGTATCCCGTGGAGGTCCGAATTGAAGTTCGATATCCCCAAAGAGCAAAATGGAGCTTGTGAGGCCAATCCTTATAGGTTTCGGTCATCTTGGCGATGATCGTCTTTACATTTTTGTTTGCTGCCTCTACAGCTCCGTTGGTTTGCGGCCGATACGGGGAGGACCGATGGTGCTAAACTTTGTACTTGGCGATTAAATCCGCACACTCTTTCTGGAAGTGAGTTCCATTGTCTCTAATGATTTCATGTGGCACTCCAAAGCGACAAACAATATTTGTCTCAATGAACTTTGCCACATGTTTAGCTTGAAGGGTTGCATAGGAGGCTGCCTCCACCCATTTTGTGAAATAGTCGATGGCGACTAAGATGAATTCATGCCCACCTTGTCCTGGAGGGGTAATCTTTCCAATTATGTCGATGCCCCATGTGGAAAATGGCCAAGGGGAAGTGAAAGTATATAGTAGGGATGGAGGTACATGCTGCAGGTTGGCATTCTTTTGGCACGTGTCACACTTCTTGACATAGTCGTGACAGTCCTTTTCCATGGTTATCCAATAATAGCCAAGGGTGATGATTTTTCTCGCCAACATTTTTCCACTCATATGCGTGCCGCACACGCCGCCATGCACGTTATCCATGATCGCTTTTGCTTCTTCTTGAGCAATGCAAAGTAATGAGCGACCGTGATAGCCCTTTTTGTGCAATTCCCCTTCGTGTAGCACATTAGGACCGTGATGCCAATCGCCTTAGGGCTGTTTGTGCTTTCTTCGAGGCTTGGGGAGGGTATTCATTGTTTTGCAAGTACTTCAAGATATGTGAATACCAAGGCTCATTTCCTTCACTTGACGAATGGTCTTGCTCTTCATCCCCTAAGGCATTGACATGAGCTGGGGCTTGCCGCCTTTCGATGACTAGTGGCATATGGGTTAATGAGTTGGGGATCTTAATCATCGAAGCTAATTTAGCCAAAGCGTCTGCAAATTGGTTGTCGTCTCGGCGGAGGTAGGTATACTCTATCTCTTTGAAATGTTGGGCAATTGTCTCTAGATGTGCTTGATAAAGGGCCAAACTCTCACTTCTGACTTTCCATTTCCCAGAGATTTGATTGATGATCAAGGAAGAGTCCCCGTATACCCTCAACTTCTCAACTCCGAGTGCCATGGCTGATTCTAACCCAATTATGCAGGCTTCATATTCAGCTGCGTTGTTTGTAACATTGAAGTCTAGCTTTACGGAAATCGGCGTGTGCTCTTCTTCTGGCGATACCAGAAGTATGCCCACACCGCATCCTTTTTGGTTTGAAGATCCATCAAAGTATAAACACCAAGCCCCGTCTTCAGTCATCAATAGATCTTCGTCGGGGAATTCAAAGTCTTCTGGCTCTGCTTCTCCGGGCGAATTGGCTAGAAATTCAGGAACAATGCTTCCCTTGATGGCCTTTTGGGATACATATTTGATATCGAATTCGGAAAGCATAACCACCCATCTTGATAGGCGCCCACTCATAGCAGGTTTTTCCAGGAGATACTTCAATGGATCAGCTTTGGAGACAATGTGGACTGTGTGGGTAAGAAGATAGTGCCGCAGCTTTT
>SNQN01011107.1:0-19956 GCA_008642245.1 Bassia scoparia | reverse complement strand
CTAGTGTCACCAACATGTTTTCTGTTGGATGATTACAGGTTCGAGGTGCTTTAGAAACCCTTGTTAGTTCTTTAACTCCTCTCAATCATGGAAAAGTGACAAAGTTGGAAGTGGATCCCACCAAAATGAATGCTGATTTGCTATCAAGAGAAGTAGACAACATATCTCTCCTCCTCAGCTTGCTGGTGAGAAAGATTTARGTACCTTTTTTCTTTGCCATATCATTTACTGTGGTCTTGTTTGTTTAATTTGTATCTTTTGCMTTCATCTTTCAGGAAGAGGATGACTTTTATGTTAGATATTATACCCTCCAAGTTTTGACTGCCCTTCTCAACAATTCTCTAAGCAGGTGCTTATCTGCCTGTTTTGTATTACTTTATACGTTGAATTGTTTTACYGAATTAACATGTGCTTATGKCCAGCTTGCAAGAGTCAATTTTGGCTATTCCTCGTGGCATAACTCGACTGATGGATATGCTGATGGATCGTGAGGTAATTATTAAAAAGCTTTACCAACCTTGGTATAGTTTATGAATCTGTTTTAATCATTGTAGTAGTAGAATATGATGTCTTTCTATCATTGTCATCTTATATTATAAAATTCTTTCCTTTTATTTTATATTCAAAGTGTTCAATGTTGCTAAACAGTGTGTTTTYTGTAGGTTATACGCAATGAGGCCTTACTGCTTCTGACTTACTTGACTCGTGAGGCTGAGGTTGGCAATTCCTTGTTAATAATTTACTATGAATGTAGCATGGATAATTTTTTACTAACTTTTACTTTTATGTAGGAAATTCAAAAAATTGTAGTGTTTGAAGGGGCTTTTGAGAAGATATTTACCATTATGAAAGAGGAAGGGGGTTCAGATGGTGGAGTGGTTGTTCAGGTGAGCGTTAACTCTCATAGTGTCATACTTGGTGTGCGTTGTATGCTTCATGTTAACTCTGATAGTCTCATACTTAGTGTGCACTGTGTGCATTGAATCCTTTTGAATAAATATAATATATATGATTAAGTTGTTTCACCTTGTTTGTTAGTGAGTAGAAAGTCTCGTATAGCAGAAAAATAGGCATAAAAGAAATGAAAACAAAATTTAGATGCCATTATACAAATCATGTTTTTTTATTACGAAGTACTCGTAATATAAAAAAAAAAACAGCTTAAATAAAAAATGTTAAAACTGACACCAAATATGCATAAGTTACACTATATTTTGTTTCTCACCTTAGAAGCTTGTTTTGTCAATCTGCTGAAACATTAATTGCCTTGTCAAGTTCTGGTTTGTTACATGCCTTGGCTCACGGATGCGAGTAATTTAGTGTTTAGGAGATAACACGTCCTTGTAACGTGATGCCAGAAATACTATTTGGTTTCAGTGCCTCTGAGCCTTCGATGCATTTGGTTCTCCTTGTTTGCACTCATGACTTTTTTGGGAGTTTCATTCACTCTTTTTCATGATTAATTATAGAGTTGAGGCCAGAAACTTTGAACGTACTAAAGGATTTGTTAACTCTCATTATTGTGCAGGATTGTCTTCAATTGTTGAATAACATTTTGCGTAACAATACGTCTAATCAAGTAAGTTCCTTTTGATTCTGTTTGATATTTTGGATATATTCTGCTGCTAAGTGCTAACTATGTCAGATGTTGTTTAGACTCTACTGAGGGAGACAGTGGGATTTGATCCTGTTATATCACTTTTGAAGCTTCGTGGAGTATCTTACAATTTTACACAGCAAAAGGTTGGAAACTTTCAGAAACCAATATCTACCTATTTGTTTGTATATATTATTCTCCAAATGACTCACCAYTTTTTTCAATCTCCTGGACAAACCATCATACCAGTAGACAATAAATCTGCTCAGCACATTGGAGACTGTTAATCTGCTAATTGCCAATGGTCCACTAGCTGAGTCGGGAAAAGATACAAATAGTATGACCAACAAAACAGCCTTGGTTCAGGTTTGTCAAACCCTCAATATTCCTGAATTCAGTTTTTTTACTCTTAACCTCTTGAAATGTCTTATTACTATCAAAAATACTGGACATCTTCTCATGTGGGAGTTGAGAGCCAATGGCTCCAGTTGCTGTCTTTGCGTATATATGTTCTCCGATTCTCTACTGGTGTCATCCTTCAACAAATCTTGTTGGCGCTGTCTGCTTGTTGTCAGTATTTCAGTCATCATTCTCACTATAGTGTTTCTAAACTTTTAGGCGCTTCACGCATTGGATTTGATTCTCACATCTAAGAACAACTGATGAGCTTGCAAAAAGTGCTTGGCAAGAGCCTCAAGCAGAACTGCTCTAACTCCATTCTTCGAATCATTTGCGAACTTCTAGCATGCAGGAATTGTTGTGATGCTGATTTATGTTTCAAAGAATTTTGTGAGGTAGGAAACCAGTCTAACATCTTCGAGTCGTAAATAAAATTGAGAAAAGGAATAATTCAAGTAGCATGGTACTATAAGAGTACAAGAACCAGTAGTCAGGTCAAAGGACTCATGTGTAGGGCTTTGCTTGTTAGGACCAAAAATAACTTTGAACTGTCTTGCTTAAACAGAAAACCCTGACGGTCAGAAATTGTTAGCATCACATTGACACTTCAGCACAGTCGATGACTCATGCACCATGAGATGATGTAAACATGTCATTTGGAAGGTTCTTTTCTGACATGCCAGGGCATTTCTTTCCTCTTGTTGATAAATTGACTTTTAAGTGACGCCTCTTTTGATCCTGCATTAGATGTGTAATCTTGTATGTTTTCATTCAGAAAATTATCTCTTTTGCAGTATGCTGCCCATGGTCTGACAATGAGTGAAAATGTGGCATCTTTGAGTAACTATGTTTATTAGTAGATTAAAGAGATCTGTAACAAGTTAGCAAATGACAAATATGGGTTCAGTTTCAATAAACCGTGCAGATTTTGTAGCAAATTGCGAAACCTATGTTGGCCGACTTCATAATTATTATACCTTATGTCAATTAATTTGGCTATTTCCAAATGGAGTAAGCAGTGTTTACGTTCAGGCACTTATAAGGAATAGGTGGTTAGTAGCAAGCAATAATATGCTTTGTCATTTTTTTTTTTTTTTTTCTATTTTACCTCCAAAGAAAATGTTCAATTGAAACTCATTGCCTCTGACAAAAAGAAACTTACAGTGTGAAACTAAGTGTCTTCTAATTGTTTCTTGTTCACTATTGATGACAACTTTTATCATATATATTATAGATAATTTCTTCGTAAAATCAGCTGGCATTTTTTTGGGGCAGATTGCGCACGTCAGCTATGTTTGTTCTCATATGCTGAAGACAATACACAGTGCAAGAGAAGTATCTTTATATTTTACTTGTCTTTAGCTATATTACAAGTCTTCACACCTCATTAAGAATGGATTATTAGTTCCTGTATTGTGACATCTGTATTTGTTGGTGTAAGTGTTGACTGTGGATCATCATTCATAACGTATAGATGTACAAATAGAAGAATAAACTGGCTGATATGTAACATTGGTGAAGCAGTTTATACGATCAGTTGTTGTATTTCTTGTTAATCTCTTAGATTGCTCTATTAACAATGGGCCTAATGCACGGAGAAGATGAAAAATATCACCAACCCCAATACTAGTTTTTTTGGAAGGTTGCAGAGGCTAGATACCTAGAAAAAGTACACCCTACCCTAACTAACTGAAGACTGAGATTATACTTTATGTCAATATCTTTCTAAAATTGAATAAATTGATATAGAACTATTATACAGTATAAATATTGATGGTTCGGACTAAATCTGAAAGATGCATAGGACAAAGAAAAGGAGATGGAAATTTCTGTTGAGAACCATGCAACCATTTAAGAAAGGTGCAGAAAACTTCCGTAATATTTTTAGGTATCTTTTCAAGCCACCAATTATGGAGGACAAATCTAAACAATGAAGAATATTGATTTGTCCGGTAAGCTACCTTATTTTGGGTATCCTTGACCCATGATTTGGAAATCTTCTACTCCCCATCGCAAAAAACTTGCAACATTTCCTTCTTTTGGAGTCAAACTTTATAAACTTTGACCACAAATTATTATTAATCAATAACGATAAACATGGTCATCTGGGATCATGTTTGTATTGTCATGATATATACTTTCAAAATAAAGAAGTTCGTATGATTTTTTTCAAAATACAATTAATGATTTAAGCGATCAAATACAAGCCTAGAAGACCATGCACATCAAATGTTGCAATGWTTTTGAGATGGAGACGGTATTGAATGARAACCTAGAAGGTTGAAGAAGTCGGTGAATGATTGTGAAAAGTATATAGTGAGTTGAGATTGTGATTGCAAAGAGTATATAGTGAATTGAGAATGTCATTGCAAACTTATATTAGAACAAGGCCTGCGTTTCAGCAGATTTTTGTCCAGACTCCTGAGAAATCGAAGTGTGGGATAGAGTGTTTAATCATAGAATGATCTTTAAAGGAATGAACAAGATGTCTTGCAAGAGCTATTAGGAGAGTATGGTATATGCTAGTCGATGCAACTTGGGCCTGCTGTAGCCCTTTGAAGTTTAATTCTGCTCTCTATGCTTTTCTTTCCCTTGGTTAGATTCAAAGTAGGTTGTGATTCCTGTGTATTTTAAGGAAGATTCTTTCATAGGGTAGCAGTGTAGTACCGTTTTCAGTATCCTTTTTCCAAGCAACTGCGCCTTTGTAAATTTCCTTCTGGTCATCACACTTGCTACAATATATATACTAGTATTGATTTTCTTTTCAAACTTTTTCTGCCTTCCCAGTTCACCTTTATTTTCTTTTAGTGTGTAAATATGATTTGTTTTGCAACATTTTCAGGTTCTAAAAGTTGAGCTGGGCCCGACAGTGCAGTCTATGGGGACCCCCGAGCCATTAATGCACCGCATGGTGAAGTATTTGGCTGTTGCTTCTTCCATGGATAGTAAAGATGGAAAGACAAATGAGAAAGCAAATTTARATGTTCAAGAAATGATTTTGAAGCTTCTGATTATATGGCTTCTTGATTGTCCTATTGCAGTGCAATGTTTTCTTGATGCACGCCCCCACCTCACCTATCTTCTTGAGTTGCTTTCTAATCAATCTGCAACTGTTTGCACTCGAGGGCTAGCAGCTGTTCTTTTGGGAGAGTGTGTTCTTTATAACAAGTGTATTGAAAGTGGTAAGGATGCTTTTGGCATAGTTGATGCAATCAGCCAAAAAGCTGGGCTTACATCATACTTTCTGAAGTTTGATGAGATGCAAAGGACCTTCCTTTTCTCCTCCAAGAAGCCCTCTGAACTGCACAAGCCTTTGACAAGATCCAATGGTGCTAGTACGGAAGATATTGTAGATGAAGAAAATAATGCTAGTATGAAAGATGAGAGGAACGATGAGCATCCAATTCTGGCTTCACTTGTTGATGCTGACTTTGTTGCCATGATTGGTAGCTTAGAGTCTAACATAAGAGAGAGATTTGTAGATGTCTATAGTAATCCTAAAGCAAAGGTGGCAGTTGTTCCTGCAGAATTAGAACGAAAAAGTGGAGAAAGTGAGGGGGATTATATCAACCGTCTGAAATCGTTTATGGAGAAACAGTGCTCTGAGATCCAGGTAAACCTCTTTTCATGGTCTTTCTTGGTTCATTTGTTAACTTGTTCATGAATTAAGATTAGTTGCACCTTGTATCTCCTGAAGGATCTCCTTGGGCGCAATGCTACCTTAGCTGAAGAACTAGCCAAGACAGGTGTAAAATCCGAGCAAAAGACTAGCGGGCCCTCAGAGAGATTTCAGGTGGAGACAATCCGCAGAGACCTTAGGGAGGCATCTCAACGAATCGAGATGCTCAAGAGCGAGAAAGCAAAACTTGAAAATGATGTTTCCACATACCAAGATTTGGCCAGTAAGATGGAGTCTGAATTAAAGAGTTTATCTGATGCTTACTACAGTCTTGAACAGGCCAATTCCCAACTTGAGAAAGAGGTCAAATTTTTGAGAAGCGGGGGTGCTACACCTTTCCCTGATATAGAGGCAATCAAAGCTGAAGTAAGAGAGGAATCTCAGAAGGAAAGTGAGGCAGAGTTGAATGATTTGCTTGTTTGCTTAGGACAAGAGCAGAGCAAAGTGGAGAGGCTTAGCGCAAGGCTGTTGGAACTAGGAGAGGATGTCGATAAGCTGCTTGAGGGTGTTGGTGATGATGTTGGCTTACCTGGAGATGAAGATGATGACGATGAAGAAGACGAGGACTAATTTATGATATTGATATTTAAATTCTCCTAATTTATGATATATGCTGAAATCTCTTTCCCTCGTTTTCCTTTGTCCATTGTTACAGATTTCGTTCCAACTGTCACTTGTTTTAATAGAAATATGTACATCTATTTAGTCAGTTGTATAGTTGATTTGTTGATGTTAAAAAAGAATGCAAAACTTCATTCTTTGTAAGTCCTAAATTAAATCTACTTTGTACTGAACATCATTTATCGCCCTAAGTAGAGTGACATCGTCTGCTTATCTCTAGTATCATTTCAGGGAGCTTACCTTTTGTCTTTTTCTTCTTTTTTTTTTTTTTTGAATTTTTTTTTACGTAAAATGACAAATTATTCAAGAGTAAGGTAGGATGTAAATTAGAAAACAAAATTCATGCTGTTTCAATTTAAGTGCTACATTTTAACCACTAAGTAATCTCTATGTAACGCTTTGATTGAGACGAAAGGAGTAGAACATTCTTCGGTTCCATGCCTTCAGCTACTAAAAATGATGGATTGATGGCTTGCGCTGTAAATATACGAAGTCATATGTACTGCACATAAAATCTTACTTATTCTAAAAGAGAGCCGAAGTTGGACGCTACAATCAGCAGACAAGTCGGACTCATCTAGACGTCTAGTTATACATACTCAGCATATCATATTTTATGATGTGAAACTCAAACCAAATCATGCACGCACCAACTAGGCAACTAGGCAACTAGGCAACTATTACATGGTTGCTTACGTTCCTTTTTCCCATTTTCTTGGTCACAACTCACCAATGTCTGCTTATTCTTTACCTGTTTTTTTCTTGGCCAACACGCTTAATCGTCCCGTTTTTAACCAACTCTCCTGCATACTTTTCCCCTTTGGTTGACTGCTTAAACAACATTACATRCCCTTTGATTTRTCAGACATCTTCAACTCTTACTATATATAACTGATCTTATGCACTTTTATCAGTTATTCAATTAGATATTTTTGATTATACAATGGCGTTTCCTGAGAACTCTCGCCGCTCCTCTCTGATCCCTTCCTCCCTGTACTCCTCYACTTTGTCAACAACAAAGGGAGTAGTGGCAAATAGTAGTGGTGTAATGGCAGCCGCTCCAAGTGAGAAGATGAAGATGTATTCACCTGCGTTCTATGCAGCTTGTACTACTGGTGGAATGCTCAGCTGTGGTCTCACTCATACCGCTGTCACTCCTCTTGATCTCGTCAAATGTAACATGCAGGTTTGTAGTCTTAATTCATAAGCTTCACCACATCCCTGCATTATATATAGACCAATGTACGCCATCATAAGTTGAGTTTGTATGACTATTGCCTCCATATGTAATTATGTAGTTTCACACTTGATCATCACAATATATTTCATTTTGCTTTTTCTATTTTGATTCTATTCAGATTGATCCGGCCAAGTATAAGAACATAAGGTCTGGTTTCGGGATCCTAATGAGAGAGCAAGGGATAAGGGGCTTGTTCAAGGGCTGGGCACCGACTTTTTTTGGTTATAGTGCACAAGGAGCTTTCAAAATGGGTGGCTATGAATTCTTCAAGAAGTACTATTCTGATATTGCTGGTCCTGAGTATGCTGCAAAATACAAACCCCTGATAGTCCTAGCTGGCTCAGCCTCTGCTGAGGTGATTGCGGATGTTGCCCTTTGCCCCTTTGAGGCTGTTAAAGTTCGTGTACAGACTCAACCTGGCTTTGCTCGAGGCTTGTCTGATGGTCTTCCCAAGTTGGTCAAGTCCGAAGGTGCTATGGGGTATGATATCATGTTTCTTCCACTGTACAATACTCTGCATTTTATTAAATATTTAGTGACCCTGAGACTAAATTTTCTTTGTTCTTACCGGCTAACATGAACATTTAACCTTGTCACAGACTGTACAAAGGACTAGTTCCTCTTTGGGGTCGTCAGATACCATGTAAGCCACCCTTGTCTCTTTCGAGCTTGTATTCGTTAGTTGTTACCCTTTAGAAAACTACATCTATATGATCTGTTTGGCAGACATTAAGGCTTAAAATCTAAATGGCTCTTTTGGATCGCAGATACAATGATGAAGTTCGCAACGTTTGAGACCATTGTAGAGTTGATGTACAAGCATGCCATTCCAACTCCTAAAAACGAGTGCAGCAAGACGGTGCAGCTTGGTGTTAGCTTTGCTGGCGGATATGTTGCTGGGGTGTTCTGTGCTCTTATATCACAACCTGCAGACAACTTGGTTTCCTTCCTGAACAACGCCAAGGGTGCTTCTGTTGGTGATGTATGTATTTCCACTAATCRGATCCCTCATTACATCCAAAATTGTTAGCTGGTTTCTAGCATTATATTCTTGTGTAGAACTACTCAAATCTAACAAACCATGAATTATAATACTGCAGGCTGTGAAGAAGCTAGGAGTAGTGGGATTATTTACGCGTGGCCTTCCTCTTCGTATAGTCATGGTTGGAACCCTTACTGGTGCACAATGGGGCATCTATGATGCCTTTAAAGTCGTCGTTGGCCTGTATGTTCATCATCACACATTGTCTTATATGTTCATTGTCTGTGAAATTAATGGCTCTTGTGTTGTTGTATAACATTTTTTTAAAACTCTGGTTAATATTTCAGGCCAACAACTGGTGGAAGCGCTCCGGCCCTGAGGCAACAAAGTATCACGCGCGAGTGTTTGTCAAGGCATCAACAATGGACCGTGTGTTTGACACTAATTTTGAAGGGGTAGGCCAAGATGTGAACCCTTTGACCTCTTGGTGCAACCTGCAAAGTAATAAGAGCAATGCATATGGATATTGATATTTAGATTATTATAGGATTGGTTTTTTCTTTTATTTTGTTAAATAATTCTATTTCTACTAAAATTCCAATGTGTAAACAAAACTTTCGTACTCCAGTTATTTTGTAACTTTATTTGTGTGGACCTCATCATTTGAGAAAAGCAACAGTTAGAAAAATAGCAAAGAATTAGACACAAGTCACACAATTAAACATAATGGTCAAACAATTAAAGGAACAATTGGAGTATTTTTTTTTTTCCTCAACAAGTTCATGTTGCTTGTGTATTGCTTGTTACTATTATAAAGTTTATAAATTACAATAAAACCTAGTGCATGTAAGCATAAATAATCATGAAGAAAAACAAAGATATACTCATCAAAAAACAAGGTTCATATCTATATACTTAAACAAATCCAACTCACGATAACCCCCATACCCCTCCCAAAACTCCCTCCAAAAAAACCACTCACACTACTTCCCACTCAAAACCCCACTTTCATTTTTCTCTTTTTTTTTCAAAAAAAACTATTTAATAGACTAATCCCGTAAAAAATCAGTTTATAATAAAAAAAACAATGCAAAAAAAACCCTAAATACCAACTTCCCAAGATAACAATTTTGTACACCACGAGTCATCATCAAGGTAATAAGTAATAACCAATAGTGGAGTATTATATAATTATATTATCAACTAATTTTTTTTAGACTATTAATTATTTCTAATCATATTATATATATTGTCATGGTTTTTATTATCATATTATCATGTTATATGACTAATAAGGATGATATATAATAATATCTCTATTATATAAAGCCAATGGAAGAAGAGGTGTCCAATTTTAAATGTCAATAAGCCTTAATGATTTAAATTACAATTTCATTATTAAAAAAATATTATATAACTTTTTGCTTCCAATTTTATTGCAATTTGTCATAATTAAATATAAAAAGTTAAAAATGATATTGCATTTGAAATTTCAATTAATAAGCACAACTAAATTAGATGACTTTCTCTTCTATCTTACTAAAAATTAAACAATGAAAAAACAAATAAACTTTTATAAAGAATTAAATTGACAAAAATAATTGATTGACATAAACAGAAGTATGCAAAATATAAATTTCATATTATAGTTACACTGGTTATATTCTAACACTTCAATATCATTATATTCGGTAATTATATTCTTTAGCACATGTTTTTTATTATAACTTTCATTTTTTTTGTCTTATATATGCTTCAATTTGATTAAACAAAGAGAAACTAAAATAAATTTAAAACCAACGAATTATTATTGGTATGATTATAGAAAAAATAAAGAAAAATTTACAGATTTTTTAGATTATGCACGCATCGCGTGCAAATATACTGTAATAATATACGATAATAAACGTAACTGTATTTTATCATACTATAACCATATTTTACATAATAGTAGTACGGAGTATTTTAATTTCATAACCAATAACCAATCCTATTTTTTTTTTCAATTATTTCTTTTCATTTACCCTCAATTTCTTATATTTGATGTTACATATAATCTATGAAAAACTAAAAAAAATTTACTACTAAAATACTACCATACTCCCGTTTCACTAAATGCCTGCCACTTCTACTTACCATTTGCCAATGCAAATTACAAATAAATATTTTAATTATAATGATAAATATATAAAATTGATATTATAATACTTGTTAATCGATTCTAACACACCAAGACACATCGTATATTCATTTTACATATTACGAAATTTAAAAATTCTCACTATTGGATACAGCATTATCATAATTAAATTCTAAACAAAGTAAACTTACAATAAATTAGCAGATTTTTTTTGACATGTTTTAAAAAATATGTACAGAAAAATCTATGATAAGAAATATAATCATTTCCATATATTTTATTTATTATGTATTTACAAAGATTTTTTGGAAATAAACGAAAACATTACGGTCATATTATCATAGAGAATATCATTAAGTTCTTATATATATCTAATAATATTTATTATAATAAATTTTACCGTTTTATATAATATATACCGGCATGCACGGAAAAATAAGTTTTATCTTAATAATTTTGTCATTATCACCTTATTGTATGTTTTCTTTAAACTATTATTGAGAGAATTTTTATTGTTGAAACCTCGTTGGTGGAGCCGTTTCCGACGTTGACTGGTCACTGCTGATCAATGCTTCATAAAAAAACTTTCAATTTTTTTTATTTTTTTGCCAATTTACCTATTTGAGTATTTTCCACCATTCATCCTTCATTTGCCTTCCATGGCTCTCAAAATCTCATCGCATTGAATATTGCAAAATCTGTTCTACATGTTCATTCATAAATTCTGACCACAATCTGCTGCTACTGTTATCTTTAATAATGGTTTCATTAATTACTGTATATACAATTCCTCTCATCTTGTCTCTCACTTTTAATTTGCTCTGAAGTAATTAACTTTATATATCGTTCTCTTCTAAATCTATTTTTTTTTAGCAAATCAACAGAATCCTGCATATGGTCGAAAGAAGTGAAAGACGAGTTGCCAATTTAAAGTTAGTCTTCAAATTTTTTGGTTAAATTCCATTGGTTTTGCTGATTTTTTGTCATTTATGTAATTTTTTGCTCAGAATTAATTTTTTAGATATGTTTGTGTAGTGTATTAGTTTTGTTGTTTTTCAATGTTTGATGCGATTTTGAGTAATGGTAATGTTAATTAGGGAAATGGAGCTGTTGAAATTTTGGTGGGAAAGGCAAAGAAGAATCGTTGGTCCTATAACTATAGGTGATAAATAGGGAATGGCAAAAATAAAAAAAAAAAACTGAAAATAAAAGTTTTTATAAGAATACGTGACCGATGGTGGTGCAAAAAAAACACTCACAAAAGTGGTTTTTAACTATTTCTTTTAAAAATTTTTTTTTTTGATTGTTTGTTGCTGACAAATAACTTTAATAGGTAAGATGGTTGATGACAAATACCTCTGATCTCTAGCTTGTCGTAAGACAAAAAAAAAAATATTTTTCCTATTTGGTAGACCATTCAAGTCTAGCAACAATAAAAAAAGTTTTAGATTGGACTCTTCCTATTGTTCTAAGAAAATTACGACGGATAGTCTAAAAATAAATCTATCATAAGTTTTGTAATGTAGAATTATTATAATAATCATTTTTTTCCATCTAAAATCTAATTTTATTCTTTTTCAACCAAATATGTCATAAAATTATCATTTCTTTACATAAATTTTTTACTTTAATTTGATTTATTGATTTTAGTTATATTGTTATGAAATAAATTTTCCTTCAAGATTTTTGGAATTATTAGTTAGTAGTTTATGTCTAATTATTATATTATGTTTTTATGAATTGCAATTTAAGGAGAAATAAACAAAACTTTGATTAGACTATTCAAAAATGTATTGTAAAGACATCTATGTTGACCACCTACTGTGTTATTAATTTAAGTAGAAAAAATAGAATATGTAAGAAGTTAAAATATAAATATAAAATAATGGGATTGAGGATAAATGACAAACAAAATAATAATAACTCCTATGTCCTAACCAAATGGTTGAGATCGGTCAAAATTCAAAACAATCAGGTCTTTTTATCCTCATAAAGCGCGGGAAACATCGTTAGTCCTTCACAATCGCAGCCATTTTCGAGTGCTTATTTTTCCTTTGACTCTCCAATTTCGCAACCAAAAAGACCATTTCAATTCTCTCTCACATCATCGTTATCATTGTCTCCAATCTCGATCACTTCTCCCAACAAACAATGGCGAAATCCAAAAACGACTCGCGTCACTCATCGTCTCCTCTGATCCCTTCCTTGTTCTACACCTCCCCATTGTTACCCTTGAATTTTCTGCATTCTGATCCTTCYAATTCTTCTATGGCTTCGTCGCCCTCGTCYTCGCTATCGTCCAATGTTGTAGACAAAACGAAGAGCGTAATGGCTGCGTCTCCSAATGAGAAGATCGAAATGTATTCGCCTGCGTTTTATGCTGCATGTACTGCTGGTGGAATACTCAGCTGTGGTCTCACTCATATGGCTGTTACTCCRCTTGATCTTGTCAAGTGCAACATGCAGGTATCAATTTCCTATCTTTAGTCATTTTTAATTCGGATTATTACTACACATTTCGACGAATCTAATAGGCACTCCGCACTTGGGTGTTTTAGTATGTTTTTCATTACCAATTAATTATCAACAAGTAATGTGATGCCATGGAAAATTGAAAAGTCAAAATGTTGGGCTATTATTCTAATTGATTCGCTGAGTAATAGTTATAACTTCTTACATTACTGCATGTGAATATATTTTGAGATTTAATACAAAGTTTTAATAGCTTGTGGTTCGGAGATGGAATAATATGACATTCTCGTGCTTTCGCGGTTCCAAGAGGATGCCACAAGATTAAGGAGAAAAAATATGGAGGAGAGAGACAATTTGGGACCTTTCATATGGTCCACATTGTGTCGATCAATTGCATTTTAGAGCTTACAATTGGCATTGAATTTAAGATTTGAGACTATCTATTAATGATAGATGATCCAGACAATGTCTAAGGAACTTAAATGTTCTGGATTTGAGGAGGTGGTTGCGTGAGAGAGCAGAGGGAGTGAAGCTTTGGTCTTCAAGGTTGTGGGTGGCAGGTACTTTCTTTGTTACCATGTGCTCAGGAGCTTGCCAAATGCTTTACAAGTTCTAAGCGAGTTGTCTTTTACATAGAGCTTTGCAACTGTGCCTAAAATGCTTGTCCATAAAATAAAAGCAAATGATTATACCTAGCTGGTCTGCATTGTTGGAGCTGATTGCTGATTTGCCCTTTGCCTCGTAGAGGCTGTATTATAGTATGCTGTTGTCAGCGCCAACTGCTTTGCTCTGCTAGTGGGTTTTGCGGTGAGGGTTTTCCTAATGTTTGTCAAGTTGATAGGTGCGCTAGGGTGGATATATGTTTTTTTTTACGTCGTATCTCTTTTTATCTTTTTGATTGAAATTAAATGCTAATTCTGTAAGTATGTTGTGTTGCTTATTGGAATGTATGTGATCTTCGTTGCAGATTGTACAGGGATGTTCCACTTTGGGCGCGTCAGGATACATGATAGGCGAACTATATTACTTCATAGTTTGTTGGGCGTCATCCTTCTGTTCAGCCTTTTCTTGCATTCTTGCAAATCGTTTGATAGATCTTGGGAGAATGTGATCTTACGACTGTCGTGTGAGAATAAGAATCTGAAACAAATGTGAATATGAGCATGAAAGTTCTTGTGAATAACTGCTATACAGAAGAATGATTCATGCTTGCTTGATGCTTTTGGTTGCCAGAAGAAWCAATGAGTGCATCGTCTTTTCTGTTAAGATTAAACARTGTGTATTAGGTGATACTGAGAAAAGGCCATGCCTGTCTTGCATTTGCTGCAGATACAATGATGAAGTTTGCCTCATTTGAGAAAGTTGTAGAGCTCATTTACAAGCATGCCATTCCAAGACCTAAAGAGCAATGCAGTAAGTCATTGCAGCTTGGTGTTAGCTTTGCTGGTGGATATATAGCTGGAGTATTCTGTGCTATTGTCTCACATCCTGCAGACAACTTGGTTTCATTCCTCAACAACGCCAAGGGTGCTTCTGTTGGTGATGTACGTTCTCTAATTCGATTACATGATACGTACAACATTCTTGTTAATTCCCTTGGCACAGATTTACACTTTTGTACTTTCCTTAACACAATCTGAGTTCTGCAGGCCGTGAAGCAGTTTGGGCTATGGGGTCTGTGTACACGTGGTCTTCCACTTCGTATAGTCATGATTGGAACTCTTACTGGTGCTCAATGGGGAATTTATGATGCTTTCAAAGTGTTTGTTGGCCTGTATGTTCCATACCTTCTCTTAGCAGTTAATTTTTCTTCGCTATAACAGCAGTTCCCCTAAACTGAAACTAACAATGTCTGATTTCTCAATTGCAGACCAACTTCAGGTGGAAGTGCTCCTGCAGCCGCTGAGGCTGCAAAGTGAACTGATAGGTGATCGAGAATTCAAGATGCAATAGACATTTGTAGGAGCTTAATATTTTCGTCTTGACCATTTTAGAGCCCTCTGTAGGAGCTTAATATTTTCATCYGGACCATTTTAGAGTCGTCTTCCAAATGAGTTATGGACSAATTTGAAGTCCTCGACATGTCTTAAGGTCTTTATTCTGYGAATTAAGGAGTTGTAAAATGAGTTACTCTTTTGTTTTCTCTTTATTCTTTAGCTCCCCGTTCTATTCTACATCTTATTCCTCAAGATTGAGCGTTTTACAACCATTTTCCAGTGTAATGGAATAATAGATAAATTTTGGCTTGTGTAGTTGAGTATATGATTTTCTAGAAAAGYATTTGGCACTATGTCACGGTAGTCAAATTACATGGTACAACAGGTTGTATCTAACCAATAACAACGYAKTTTTGTTCGATTAGAGCATGCCCACCAATGACAAAAATTGTCTTGCAATTGATGGGCATGCCAATGMCAATGACAAGACAATTTTTGTCATTGGCTTGCTTCAATGACAATTGCCATGACAAATTTTGTCAAACAATGAAACTTCATGAAAGGAGGGACAGATGAAGGAGAAAATCCTACATTGGTGTGGGTGCTTTTATAAAATGAAAACTTGAAAAAATTGTTCATGTAAAGATGAAAATGAACAGAAATCATAAATTGAGATKACTTCTTAAAAAACAAATATTAGTATGTAAAATTGACCAATTCTTTTCAATGTATATGTGTAATTTAATACATCAGCATATTATTGCAGAAATTGGGTCAGCTTTGTAAATTGTTAGCAAAGTAAAGTTTACTACTGAATTTTCATTCAATTTTGATAGGGCAATGATTTAAGGATTAACAAATTTCTGCGCATGTATGTATTCAATGATAAATAATAAGACTCTTTCCAACCAAAATCACTGCAAAAAATTAAAATAGAATTAATGAATAGAAGATATCATATGTTAACTTGAAATCTCCCTCTTGTATGTAACTCTATCCTTTCTCAGTTTTCTTCCTTATTAGAGCATAATGTTACGAAGTCTTATGTAATATTCTGATCTTTAACAAGATTCAGAGGATAAACTAACAAAAACTACCCTGGCAAAAATGCCTCACTTCCTGCAATCTTCCTAAAGCTAACATCTCATAATCTATTTCGCCGCATGTTTAGGCAGAAATTTCACCTCTTTACTTTATCTACACATTCAAATATCCTGCGACATCTTAATATAAGCCTATTGGGATAAATACCTGCATCATATGCAAAAGACGACAAAATAGGATCAAAAAACAAAATCTTAACAAAAATTACAAGAAACTACTACAAATGGGACTTCGGCGCTCA
Organism: Bassia scoparia; assembly: GCA_008642245.1. Lineage (NCBI taxonomy): Eukaryota > Viridiplantae > Streptophyta > Magnoliopsida > Caryophyllales > Amaranthaceae > Bassia > Bassia scoparia. Next base: position 3,544 of record SNQN01011107.1, on the reverse strand, counting down.
CCAGATCTGAGTAAGGTGCCTGAGGATATTTCGCCATTGCCTTTGACACAACATTCACATCTTGTCATATCAGAAAGAGCTTGATGAACTGCTTTTGCTAGATGCAGACTTCTTCCCTCGTTACTTTTTTCTCCAAATTCTGAGGTTCTAGCACTTCACAAAAGCTCTGTTCACTAGGTCGAGAAGTGTAGTTCGCAATGTGAACTGCCTCTGTAATGTCTCCGCCATTGTTAACTGCAAGTGCAAAGGCAGCAATAACTGAAGGTTCCTAGCATGATTTGATAGAGCCTTGTGAAAGGCAAAATTGTCACCCTGAAATGGACAAATGGATAATATGTATAATTTGATCATGAATATTAATATGTATTTTGAGTGTATGTGTAATCTGATGGACTTTCAGGCAGAGTTAGAATGAACACTCAAGGACACCAGAATACAACATAGCCCTTAGGCACCTCAAAAAGATCAATGGATCCAAATGCACAATCATTTCATTCCTCACAAGGCCATTGAAGTATTGAACACCAAACAATTCTTGAAAATATTTACTTCGTAGATGATTTGACACCCAAAGATAAAGATAAAAATATGGAAAATTGTGAAAAAACACCTAATAAGTATACTTTTTTCAAGAAAATTACCTAAGATCCATTTTTTTTTTAAAAAACCACTAATAAGACATTTATTTTTATTTTTTTTGCAAACACCTCATTTAAGAGAAGAGCCTTAACACGTTAACTTTTCCGTTACAGGGTTTCCTGACAATTTTTATTTTTTTTATTTTTTTTCAAACGACCACAAATAAAACACTTGTTTTTTTTTTCATACAACACTTAACGGAAAAGTTAGCGAAAATTTTAACCCCTCTGTTGAGAGGTGGTGCTCATTAAGTGGTCTTTTTTTTTAAAAAAAAAAGGATATTAGGTGGTTTTCTCGAAAAATGTGTACTTATTAGGTGGTTTTTCACCATTTTTTTAAAATATTGACACGCTCTATAATTCAAATCATCTCCATGTTCAGGCCAAAAAAATTACTTGTCTTGCCCTCTTTATCTCAACAAGAGAGAGTCTCATATACTCATTTCATTGAGTTTATCAGAAACATAATGCAAGCTTGTCACAAGAGGATAGAAATATAGTGAGGATATATGCATATTCGGCCTATTCCAAGCTGAACAAATAAATAGAAGAAATTTAGTTATTCTTTCTAGAGATGCAAGTTTTCAAAGTTTACATAACTATTATGGATGGTCTATCCGGAGCCAAATGTTTGTCCAGGTTAGCAAACATAGTCTGAAAAACCATAATCAAAGTCATAAGATGACATACATAATTAGGATGCAGAAAATAAGAACAGTAAAAGAAATGTCTATGAATTTAAGTGTAGATATACTAGAAAGGGCTAATCAACTTAGGCAGTTTCAAATTCTCAATTGCAAATGTATAATCACTTACGATTAAATGGTTTCAAGAAATTATCTTGAACATAAATTTCCTTTAGTACCCAAAAGGCCTTGAATTCTAGTACATGCATTCTGTCAAAACCACAGAATTCAAATATTTGTGGAACATATGCTATTAAAATGAAGTTGCTCGTAAAAACTTCTCCAAAGAGCTTATGGGAATTATGGTCAAGATCCAACAATGCATGGATGCAACACTAAGTGGTATTCAAGTTTTCATTTTTTTTTCATGGAGAGATATTTTTTATCGAGACAAATTTTGGTGACTTCAACTCCTAGTTTTCATTTGCTTGCTGTTAAATTTAAAGGTACTGTGAGGGTTAACAATCTCAAGCAAATTGCATAAACATCTACTATAGACTAAAGCTGTGCCGAAAAATGTTTAGGTGTCAGCTTAAAGTTTTTTTTGCATTTTTTTTAAATAATAAAAAATAATATAGTATATCGAATACTAATAAAATAGATAGATTTGAGTAAATTATTTAGAATCGCGTAAAAAGTGTTATCATCTTAAATTAAATTTATTGAAGATGTTTGTTTATTATCCTTGTCCAAATTACTTAATCATGTAAAAATACCATTTATCTTAAATTTAAATGGAGATAATTATTATCATCCTAATCAAATTTTTAAATCATGTAAATAATGCACATTTATTTACAGCAAATTTTAATTAAATTTAGTTGCAATATCATATATTAATTAATTATCTAATATTTTTTATAAGATTTGTAAAATTCAGCATCAAACATACACATTTGTTTTGGAGTCGAACTCAATACGATAAATTATAATATTATTATAAATCATGCATTCTGCACGAGATCAAACTACGGAATAGTATACATATAAACTATAACATTATGGCACTATTTACATTTTAGTCTTAAACCACATTTTGGAGACTTTAAATGGAACCAAGTGAGCCGATCAGGCATTAATAGACTAGATAAGTTGATAGTTGAGAACTTGAAACAACYGAGTAGAAAAAAAATGGAAAGGCCAACCATGCCTTTTGACTGGTTMAAAASCTATACTTTAGCATTGCAAAGTAATAAGATACTACCAGAAGCATGTTTGATCGAGAGTCTCGCCTCCGAAAGCCACAGCGAACAAAATATGCTGCCTTCCCAAAAATAAAAATAAAATGTCAATGGGCACATCAGCAATTCCCCTCATAAACWAGGATCAAATGAATGATAAGAAAAAGGAAAGCATTCGTCCATACCTGATGAGGAAGAAGTAGTTCTAGCAGTCCAAACTTCCATAACAATCTTAAAGACGCTTCAGCAGAACCATAAGCAAGCATGTAGTTCATCTCCATGAGTATCCTAGTCTAAACAGGGAATCATCATTTCATTTTCTAGCAAGCACATCAACAGATTGCATAACCACATGCATAAAGCAAAAGGTGAAACTTAATACCTTTTCAAGCCTTAGTATCAAAGAAGATAAATTTTTAACACAATCTGCTGTTTCCTTCCCTAAAGAAAACCCTGACCGGGCTGCAATTCTAATTGCACGCAAGATACGAGCTAAAAAAACAGAGAAGTTACCATCAGATTTTAAAAGAAGATCCTAAAAAATATCCAACTGATCATTTGTATTCCAAAATAGTTCTTGAGTAATATTTTGAATATAATAGTGGGACGGCAAGAAATCAAACTCGGAATGTTGATAAAGGTTTGGGGGAARGAGAGGGATTCCAAAATCATGAGTTACCAAACAAATGAGGAAAACAGAAAACAGGGAGTTCCTACAGCACCCCTGACCCTAGGACTTTTGAAAAGGAACTCACCGCAGTCTACGTGAAATGAAGTGTTTGCAGGAATCACCGTCTGCAGCTGTAATACAAATAATAACTTTAAATTTGAAACTAATAACAGATATATGTATGCTTTCAAAGGACAAATTCACTGACATACTTTAGCTTTTTTAAGGTCTTCCAGGCCCCCGAGATAATCAAAGATTATTCTTGCAAAAGGATCAAACATCAACCTGAAAAACAGATGAACATTAGAAATTTATATGATATAAATAGAGCTAGAAAGGAATGTGAAGGGAAGAGTAAAGGACTCTAAT
>SNQN01011106.1:0-19957 GCA_008642245.1 Bassia scoparia | reverse complement strand
CATATTGGTACGAACCACTGAAAATGTGTTCCCCCAATGAGTTAATTCCGTGATGAAGACATACGGTTCGGTTTGTTCGACAGAACGATGCGTTGAACCACGAAAGTCTTGAATACGTGAGGTCAACTCCGGAATTATTGACAAAGGTACTTACAGGCAAACATATTTTCTTTCGGTTTCTTCGATAAACTCAAGGTTTTCGAAGGTTTCAAACAAGTCCATCATGGCGATTCTCGCTTTGTTTTCCATCATGTCGTCAATTTTTTCTGAATCCGCAATAGTTTTTAAATTATTTTTCTGATTTTTCTATATTTTTTTATGATTGTTGGCACGTTAAATACGCAGAATACGTGGCAGAAATACGTGAATTAATTAGAAATTACTCGGAAATACGTGGAACATTCTTAGAACATTCTAGAATCCTTGGCTTGGAGAGCAGGGTGTCTAGGTGCGTGAAATCAAGGAAATCACGAATGAAATAGGGGAAAATCAAAAGGATTCGGGTTTATGGAAAATATCTACGCAACATGAGCGTATATAAGCGTGATGACGTAGATACGCTCAAAAGGAGCGTTATACGCTCCAACCAGCGTATTACGCTTCAGCTTATTTGCCAAAAATTTTATGGAAAGCAAGCAGCGTATATACGCTCAGATATGAGCGTAATACGCTTTCCTAATGAGCGATATACGCAGGGTTTGCCTGCTCGATTTTGCCTCTGCATATACTTCCTCCTTGGCTCAGTTCCGAGACACGATTGAATAGCACAATTCACAACTCAGAAACTTACAATTCACAAGACTCAAGTCACAAGCACATCAATACACTCTCAAACACTCAAACACTCAAAAAACACATTCGATTCAATTCAGCATCGATTCTCTTCGAATCAATAAGCGAAATAGGGTAAATCTAGATTACTCACCAAACTCTCTTTCACTCTTTTTTCATTCCTTTTCGTTCACTTTAATTGATTAAAATTATTTTGAGTTTAAATTCGTTAAAGCATGTAGATCAATTGTTAATCCGTTCATAGAATATGTAGGTTTTTTTTCGTATTTTCATTGTCATGGTTTTGCTTGTTTATTTATTATTACTATTATTGTCTAATATTAATCGTTTGTTCGTCTCTATTAGCAATCAATGAAGGCGATTTCTTGAGTTTTATTCTAATATTTGGATTGTTTGCAGTGACAAGGTAGGAGATACACATACATACTATTATGCCTTACTAACTTTGTTTTTCATGTTCATGTATAATTTAATCACACTTGTTATATTGCTTAAAAAGACGAATTTATCGTGCACATTAAGTCAGATATATGGCGACCGTTTTCTAAGCACCTTAATTACATTGAATTAACAATCAGTGACCAGCTTATTCATTGTAGAATCTTGGTTGTTTTATTAATACGAACCACGCTAGTATCATGCACCTCAAGTCAAATATAAGCTCTTTTTGAATTCAATTGTTATGAAATTTTGGAACGTACAATGGACCGAGTAGAGCCGTACATGGGGCGATGGGTTACAGATTGTTCGTACATGTCCCGCCACGATGTTACTTGATTGGACGTGGGGCCATTAATTTGGCACCAATGTTAGGCGTCCGTGAATAACCATAGAGGCACGTGGCGATCCTCAATTCGACGCAACCAGCATTCACATGCGGATTCCATGGCTCACTCCATGACACTGAAGCTGAGGTCACGCCCTTGCTAAGGCGGGGGCGACCTACAGTTTTTGGCCTTCACTGGGGATAATACCATTGTTGATGACAGACTTGAAAATCTCGTAGTCATATTCATAACATTGAATTTTGCTTGTGACCGCTTCGAAAGGGTCAGTTTAGGACTTGGTCTCAATATGGGTCATGTTCTATGCTCGAGATCACTTAAGGGATTTTATCTTGGTTGCATGTGGTTAATTGATCACATGCTTAGAGGAATCCTATCCGCCCATGCTGCGTATGCAGTGTTACGAGATCGTGCATATAAGGTAATTGCCATACATCACCAATATCTGTGGTGTGAAATTGGCCAGCTCTACTCTAGGCATGGTAAACTATAGATTAACACAGCCGACTTATAGTTCACTTAGATCCTGACCTTAAGTGAAATAAATTGGTTTGTGTTTCAATCAATGTGCTGTTTAACTTTATCTTTGTTCAGTCAAATCTTAGCCACGCTAAGCTCCCTTAATTAGTTTTGTTCAGACATGCAGTTGTTGATCCATTGGCCATTGCCATCCAATTAATTCAACTCCATTCGACTAAGAGTCTGACTTAGGTTCGATTTCAATCCAAGAGTCTTAAATTCGACTTAGATTCGACCTTTTGGCCTTATCTGAATTAGGTCAATTCAATTCCAATTCAAAACCTTAAGTCTGAATTTAGGTTCAATTTTTCAACCCAAGGCCTTGAATCTGAATTAGTTGCTAACTCAATCAAGAACATTAAAACTGACTAGGTTGTTCGTAGATCAACCTAGGCATTAATTTCAGTGTCTCGTGGTTCTAAGAGGTCCTTAATTCTGAAATAGCATCTTAAGGTTTGAATCTTTCTCGAGTCTAGACTTAACAATTTAGGTCTAGCCATCAGTCTACTTCGAGTTATTCCTTAAGTCAGAACTCAAGACTGAGTTAGGTTTGCTTAAGAGTTTCAAGTAACCAATCTTTTGTGTCTGTGTTCTAAAGTTATTTTGATTTCAGCAAAATGCAAAAGACTCGCAACTTGTCTCTGGGCCCAAAGAGGCAAGAAATTCAACACTCCTACCTCCAAAAAGGCCATGTCTCTTGACCTCCATTCAGCCACAAAAAACCTAATCTATACTACTTGGCCCAACGAAAAACATCAAACCACACATCAAACCTCATGAGTCACCCCAAGGCGTGGGTCACGATCGCGCGGCCTTCTCTGATGAGTCATAGAGTCTAGTCTAGCAGATTGTCTTACAATTCCTGTCCCTTGAGTATGTAGTCTCTTCCTATACATAAAGCCGTGTAATTCAAACTCATTGTTTTGGCAATATTATTTTCCTAATTCATGCAATCTCAACACTCATTGGCCCATTGTTTAATCTAATTCAATTAATTTAATTTGAACAATGCCTAGAGAGGCTTCTTCACAGCTCGCAAAGACCCCTCCTTCCTACCTTTGTCAATAAATCAAATCCTTGAAGCTTTGAGCCACAACCCTATCAATTTAGCCTATTTTCTTCACACTCAATCTACTACCCTTGGACAAAGGTACGTAGGAAAAGACACGTCAAAAGAAAGAAAGAAAAAAGAATAACAATGGGCAAAAAGAAAAAGCAAAAATCAAGTTCTAATACAAGTTCTTCACAATGCATCATCATGCACACAAAGTCAAGCAATTCAATAAAAGCTAGAGTCTAAAAGCACACTACACTTGAACAGAACGAATGAATCAGTCGTGTTAGAGTACCATAAGAATGGTATTTACACATACTAGCTTGCACAAGCTTTATTACTACAAGTAGGAAGTTTAAAAAGCATAAGATGTGCTAATTCAGTATAGCCGTTATCATCGCGGATCAACTTTGATAACTAACTCTCAATTTTTTTAAGAAAGATCCGCTTGCCTGAATCTACTGTGGTCTACCAACCTGTAATCGTCATTCAAGTAGCCCAATGCGTTCACAAAATCAAAATAGTCCAATTGTATAACAATGAAAAATCAATATTCGACATAATAATTATTCAAAGTTTAACAATAAAATAAATAAAATGAGAAAGGAACAGATTAAACTCCAGAATAGATGAATCGCGTCCGATTCGTACTCGTTCCGGCTTCTTTGTGTTCGTGCGTATCAATCTCTGATCTATTTCTTGCGTCTTGTGTCCTACGTCTTGCATCCCACTCCTGTTATCCCCCTCTTGTGCATCTGAACTTGAGTATATATATACTCCTTAATTACAGTAATATCTTCATCCTTGTTAGTTAGGTAGAATTGCAAGATTTTTGGATCTTTTTCTATGCTAATGATTGCTGAGCTGTTGTTGCATGTGGCATGTTGCGTATTGCATGTTGCATGTTGTTATCTTGTTGCTTAGTTGTAGCTTCTTGTTATCTTTTATTAATTATTTATTTTCTTTAATCTTCTACWATACTCTTTTATTCCCACGTGCAGACGTGCAGTTGCATGTTTCGGGTTCATACTTACATCTTGATTTTTCTTTTCTTTGCTCTCTTCATCTTCGATCTATAACATATAAAATTAGAACCCTTTAAATAATAATTAATAATAAAACATATATGATAAATGATAAAATATCAAGAATAATTAAATATATCGTTTTTCACATGTTCAATAATTTATCAGGCAAATATTCATATATTAGCCCAAAAATAAAGAATAATTATAATAAACATAATAAATCATATTAAAAACAATATAATAATATGGGGATAAAATATAGATAAAATAGACACTTATCACATACATAGGTTAGTTTCATATCTTAACTTTTCAATTCAATAATGCTCCAAGTTTTAACTATATATAACATTGTATTGCCATATACGTGCTGATCTGAATTACCAGTGCTAGGGTTGGATTTTTGTAAGTACTGTGAAATTATATTAAAATACCTAACTTATGAAATTTCCTTTAAAATCACAACCAATTAACGYAATCTTGTAAATTCCTAAGACGAARGACATGTGGCAAATTATAGACGTATGACAGATAAACTGATATGACACATGGAAAAAGAGAGACATGTGGCAAGTGAAAGACGTGTGACAAACAACTATAAATACCTAACTTTTGCAATTCTTTAAATCCACAAACCAATTAACGGAATCTTGTAATCCTAAGACGGACACATGTGGCAAATTATAGACGTTTATGACAGATAAACTGATATGACACATGGAAAAAGAGCAGGACATTGGCAAGTGAAAGACGTGTGACAAACAATTATATGACACACATTGGAACCTACACATGACAATAAGATTGAACAAAGCATATTAGTATTAGTTGTTGCGGCCTTGAGGCAGCTATCTGAGAACAATCAAAACCACATAAACATTATCCAGTTTGTGCTATGTCCAGTTTACTCCCTCCAAATAGGCCAAATCTCAACCTCAAGGTGAGTTACACCTTCTTTTGCATTAAACCAAGTAACAAGTACCAACATATTTTACCAACACTACAGACCTGCTATGTTTGAGTGAAAAAGAAGCATCCACATTAAGCTTTGGAAAGCAGCATGTTGGGGTTTTATAATTGGATATTTGAAGAAGGAGGCTGCTTTGGCGGTGGTTGTGAGAACCGTAGAATTCCAATGTCTCAAGCATCTCGTTGACTATAGAGGCATTTTGTTGGTATCCTAAAGATTCTTATTTCCTTTGAGCCAAAGTGCCTAAAGAATGTGGGCCAAACACTAGTAGAAAAATCATCAAAACTGGGGTTTTTAGGCTCAAAGCTGGGTTTTTAGCAGCTTTTGACTTCACAACAAGCTGGGGTTTTTAGCAAAAACCCAGCTTTTGACTGGTATATTATATATAAAAAATAGCCCATTTTTGTCTCTCATATAGAGACAAAACATGGGTTATTATTTTTTGTTATTTTCACATATACATATTAATATCAATTTCATTTAATTGGTAAAAATACAAATGAGTATAAATTACACTCGTTAAAAAAACTTGTATATATATTGATGAGGTAAATGATTAAATACTTAAAAATTATGTAAAAAACAAATAAAATTACAGTAATAATTAAACATCCAAAATCCATCTTCATATCATCATCTTGCCATCTTCAAATCATCTTCATCTGCCATCCTGAGAAAAAAAATTATTATACCATAAAAATTTTTGACTTCATCTTCAATCATGGAAACTAGCTAGGGCGGTTGGTTTCAGCGAGTTATCATAGTTCTGCTAACAGTGGTACAATTTTTGACATCAATCAATCAAACAAGCTTAATTTTTTGACATAATATAAAATTTCAGGCTTAGAAAGTGCAACATTTTTTTAGTTAAATTTGTTCATTTAAAGACTGAAATGTTACGATAGCCAAAAGTCGGTCAATGATTGGTTGTAAATCAACCATATTACCTTAGTCTTAGTAGTGAGAACCATTGCGAGGTGCACAAGCTTAAAGAAGGCCGAAACTCTATATAAACCACTCGTAGAAGAAAAACCTTATCCATTATGTCACTTGGTACTCTGTCTAAGAGCTTCAGTAGCACTTTCTCTTTCACACAGCGAGCATAATGATCACGCGCAGATGAATATACATGCCGACTCGTATCAAGCTTAATGCAACAGAGAATAGATACCAACCAAGCGAGTAGTAGTAGCTCAAATTTAATGTGTTCCTTGTCTAGTAAATGAAACATATGAGTCAAGGTCTCCTATATTCCAACGTAACACCATTTGTAATAAAACTGTATACATAAATATCTCTTTGTTTAAAGTTGGTTTCATGTTTATTCAATCTCATTTTACATAATCATCTGCACTACACAACTTGATTATTAGTTTTTAATCTCCACATAAGACTTAATCTCTCAGGAAGAACATTTTAGAAAAGCCTATCATAAACCATACTATTCAGTGAAAGTTGACACCTTTTCAGGCCCTCCTAAGTTCCTACACGAAGTAAACTAAACATAGAAATAGTGTACTAAAAATGATACGATATATATATTATATATATAGTATTATATATATATATATATATAAAGTATAATGGATTTAACGAGGCAAGAATCACACAAGCAGAAGTAAGATTGATATAGTTTATATGTTTCTTAATTAGACCCTTCATTTCATTTGATATCACAGTTGAGCCAAAAACAAATTTTAGTGCCGGTGAACAATCAACTTCAAGATTACACAGTAAAAAAACATTCCCAGTTCCAGATACAATCAAACCATTTTTTTTCAGAATCTTCACATTCTTGAAATTTTGGGTTTGGCAAAAGTATCAATCCAAGTTCATTTCTTTATCACACCAACTTTAGCATTCATCAAATAATACAATAAATGTATAAAAAAATTATAGAAACAGCAAAGAAAGGGCGATAACATCATAGAAAACATACCTGATAAGCAGCAAGTTTAACACCAAAATACAAATAATCAGGCATTGGACAAATCATTACTACATAGCTGATGTTATGGATCATAGTTACTGCTGAATATACGTTAAATATTGTGAAAAATCACAGAAACCTTTCAGATGTTAAAATTAAAATTTGAACAGCATCATAGAAATGGAGGTTGACCTTAGATCAATCCTCACCTCTGCTTAACTCCCTCAAACATGATTTGTCCTGCTTCATCAACTCTCATCGCTTGCTCGACATTTTTTAAGATATCTTCACTTTGAAGGTAACTTGCAAGAGAGAGATGCTGATTTTGATGGTTAAACGTAGAATCGAAGCTTAGATTTGATCTACAGCGGTTTTTTCAAGCCCTCTCCCCACCCCCTAAGTCTGATTGAAAGACGAAAACACCAAGGAAAACCCAAACATCGAACAAACCCCAATAAAATTCTAAAGGAAAAACCAAGAACCTAGAAATTGATTCGTAAAAGCCAGAACTTGTAAAAAACAAACCATAGCATAATCGTTTCCGCCAATCAAAATGACGAATTCAAAATATATAAACGCAATATAACATTCTTAATAAAAAAGCTTACAAAACTTCTATGATCTGAAAGATGAGGCAGTGGGACGAGGCGAATGGAGGACAAACATAGCGGCGGCGGCGGCGATGGTAGCAATCCAAAAACGAAAAACGAAATAAAGGAGATAAAGGAGAGAGCGAAGTGAGGAGATAGGAGAGAAAGAGGAGAGAGATGATGATAGGCGTGAATGAAGATCAGTAGAAGAGTTTAGGGTAGGCGTGAATTGAGGCTTTATTTTGTCGTGTGCTTCTTGGGCTGTTTGGCAAGGGGTCAGCGATGGGGTCTAAGATGAGTTTAATTGTTTATAATTTTTTTTGGATATAGTCAAAGCTGGGTTTTTTTGAAAAAATAAACAATAGCGCCCAGCTTTTCTGTGAATTTCCATTTTTGCTGTCTAGGATGGGTTAATGGTGTGGGTATTTTAAATGAATCAGTCGTTTTGACACTCAATGAGCTGAGGGGTTTTTCTCAATAAATCCGCAGCTTTGCTGTGAGCTTTTGTCTATTTTTCTACTAGTGAAAGGAGTGGCCAAGGGAGAGTTATAGTGTGAGAATTAGGGGAGAATGAGGACAATTTTGACTGTAGCCAATGAAGTAAATGAGTTTGAGAGGGCAAAAGAGTATAAGAAAAAAGGTCCCAAACCTCTAAGGCTTAGGGACAAGACCRGAGGATGCGGTCAACATCTTTAGTGGGAGAGAGATAGAAATATCAGTGGAAGAAGAGGGGAAAATACATCTTGAAGCATGTAGAGAGTTGTGTGGTATTTTGTTTTAGCAAGTTAGTCAAAGAAACACTTTGAGCATTATTCCCCCAAGCCAAACTCTTGCTTGTCCTCAAGTAAGCTCATCTAGATTCTCAATTTCAAACATGCCTCACCCCCTAAAAACAACATCGTAATTATGCCCGTGACCAATTCCCCGACCAAAGATTCCAGTAGCTCAATACCTATCCAAGAACATGAATCGTCAATAACATAACTAACCATCAAGTATAGAGAGGATAAGAATCAAGGAAGGACTTCTCGCTCGTGGCACTCCTCTCTTTGTGTGGTGGGTTTAATCTGAACCCATTCGCTCATCACCCCACACGTGCATAAAATGTGCACATGAATCAACTTTTGTATCCTAAGTCACTAAAGACACCCTCTCATCTCACCAACACTCATGTGTTTGAAAGGGATAACAATAGCACTCAACCTACAAGTCGACTCGAAATGCATACACTAACTCAACAACTTTAGCAAGGTACTCAATCTAAGAGACACAAATTGACATAAGCTTATCAAGTGAGGTCTTTTAATAGCTTGTAATGAGGCTTAGGTTAAGGATAGGATAAAATTTTGGGAAATGTGAGCTAAAAGTCTAACTTAAGGGAGCATACACTAATCAACGCAAATAGCCATGTGTAGACACCTAAAAATGTCTCCCCAAATTGAATAYCCGATGAGGAAAAGTACAATATATCGAAATAGCTAGATTTGACTTTAAAAGTCACGACAAAATCCATAAACCATATTCATTAAACAACATCCTTATGCACAAGATGAAGTAAAGTTGAATTCGAAAACGTATGCCGAGAGCTCAATAATAGGCGGAAAATATTTATTTTAATTATTTTCTATTTTTAGGGCATTTTTCTTAGTTAAAACAATTTTTTAGAACTATATCTAAAATAATTTTCTAAATTTTCATTTTCATCTATTCTCTCCATTTTTTTGAATTTCGCCAATATTTTAAATTGTCTGATCTTTCTATGATCCTATGGTTTACAAGTTGGAAATGATTTTTGAAAATAAAATAATTTGATTCGGGAATTATCCGAAATATTGTAAAAATCATCATGTTATACAAGTGGATAAGTTTAATTGGAATAAATTAGTGAAAATAAGGATGTTTAATTCAGCAAAATATAAATAGAAGAAATACTTAAGCACGGACTTGACTGGATGCATGGATGTACAGTCCAAGCACCATGTGAGCATCAGCGTATATCTTGGTCAATACCATATATACGGATCTTGGGCTGATACTCGTCACTGTTTTTCTCAAACTTTTGATCTACAAGAATTCGAGGCGAGAAATACATTGGGAAATTAGAAATTGAGAGCTTTCCAACGGTATATGGCACGCCTCGAAACATAGCTCTTCTAACATCAAAGTTATACGATTGTATCCGTGTAGATTCCTACATTTGTCCTAGCCCAAGGACGGCCAATGATAAGACACCTGCAACACATAAGTCAAATCGAGGAGTTAGGACCCTCACAGGCCCTAAAAAAGAAGTTCCCTTAAGCGAGACCTCTCCAGGAATTTAGCACCTCAAAAGTAAGTTTTAATTTCAAATAATTTAACTTATTTTAGACATTTTTCTAGAATTTTCAGGATTTTTCAAGCATTTAGCGTTTTTTCGAGTTTCCAGCAATTTAATATTTGCCATAATGAATAATTATCAAAAAACTCCAAAATTCACGGAAATTTTAACACAAATACTACATTCACAAGGAATTTTCCGTATTTCTATAGTTTTCGATTTATGATTTAATATTTATGAATTTCTAAGTAAAACACAAAACCGAGCGAAACAGAAGCTTCGGACTTCCTAACCTTCCTTGGCGTGGCTTGTCCCCAAGAGATTCCACATATTTCTCTCTCCACGTCCAAACTCTCCCTCTCTCACACAATACTTTCTCATACACATAACACATTCAAAACATTCAAAACATCCTTTGATTAATCTAGGAGGTTCTAAGTCTAAGGCCGACAAGGTTCCTAAGAGTCGAACTACGTCTTGGCTGACATCGTGTTACGAGTAGTTGAGGCCAACGTCTCAATTCTAGACCCCCTTTGCATGCTTGTTAGAGATTCGACTTCTATGTAAATTTGCATGTAATTACTAATAACAACTTGGCAATTCAAATAAAAGCAACACTAAGGCATAATTTTAATTCCTCGCACGAGTGTGTATGCTTGTCTCAACACTCTAATATGCTTTAACAAAGACCGAACAATCTTCGGTTCTTCACGCTAATAAAATTATGGACAAACACATTAGGATCTAGAATACAGATTAACAACACATGCCAAACAACTAGACACCATTTGCATAGTTTTTCTGAAACAACCACCTAGTAACTTTTGCGTGTTTAGGGTTTAAAACGGAAACATGTTTGTTGTCTTTTGGTCAATAAACTCGCAATAACTGAGTAGAGGCCACTAGACGCGGAGGGAGGGTTCTGGTCACACCAGACATGGAGTCCTTCGCCCCCTTTACAATTATAGGTAAGCAGTTTAAACCGGGTCCGTAGCCCCTGAAAGAAGTGCCGGTGGTGACTCTTTACTCATTTCGAGTATAAACACACAACTCCAAGCATTACTCACAATAGCAAAAAGGAAAGAATTCAATTCTAGCAAACAAAGAGCTGCCCTAATTATACCCCGGAGCCAAAAGACCGGAACCATCCGGCTTGGACGCCTGTACAGTTTTCTAGCGCCACTACGAGGGGAATTCACTAAAGCATACCTTTGTGATTTGGGACCATACTCGAATTATTATGCCGGATTCGCGTCCTAGACGACATTGTGATTAGGCATCCCTGCATTCACTAGAGAAAAGCTCAAAGCTGCGTTATTTAGCAAAAGTTGCAGGCTTATGAGCAGTTGCACTTTGACAAAATTCCTCAAAAGCTATGGTTATAGCATAAAAACCCGAGCTTTTGTAGGTGTCAAAGCTGTGAGTTTTTTTCTAAAACCACAGTTTACTTTCATATTAATTCCCCCCCCCAAAAAATTTTTCTTAAAAAATTAATAATCCCAATTTTTACTGACTTGGTTGACCGGAATGGAAAATTGTGGTGAGTAATGGACTGTCAATATGCCTCTTATGCTTTATTATTTTTGCATTTATTAGGTGTGTTTTGTAATTTTTTATTATGACTTTTGAATAAAAAATGTTAAATAAAACCAATAACTTAACCAAAAAACTAATTCATTATGTAAATAAATATTAGAGTACATTAAAAATTACATAAAAAAAATTGATAAGTAAACATCCAAATTCATGGAGTATTCTAGAAACAAAAATTAACACTAAGAAAAAACATAAATCTTCAAATCAACATCTTCATCTTGCCATCATCGTCATGACATACATATTTAAAAATTCTTTTGACTTCAAATCTCAGTATCTCTTGCTGCGTTTCCTGCAAACAAAAMATGCAAAACCAATAATAATCAAAGGGTCGGGAAACAGATTCAAAAACCTAAATAAATAACAAATTCGAAAATAGACCACTTGAAAACCAAATTATGGATTAATAAAAAATAATTCTCAAATTTAAAAAAGATTTGAAAAACAGATTCAAAAACTCCAATAAATTAACATATTTGAAAATCGAAAAAAATAATTAGATTTCGTCAAAAACGATTTGAAAAACCAGGTTTGAAAACGATTTGAAAAAATTTAGATTTCGTCAAAAACGATTTGAAAATCGAAAATAAATTACATTTCGTCAAAAAAATAACAGATTTTAAAAAAACAAATTTTAAAACCCAAACCAACAAAATTGAAGATTAAAAAACGAAAAAAGATAACAAACATAAGCCAGAAARGAAAATATGAAAGACAAAGAAATAGGAATTACCAGAATCGAAAAAAAAACGAACATAACAAACAACCCAAGAAATTTCAAGATCTATGTAATAGAAGTTGAGCAAACACAAGAATGTAGATTAAAAATTGAAAAAAATTAACAAACATAGAAACTTACCAAAATCCCAGAGTTGCATGTGTGGCGTAAAACGTGAGATAGGTGATTTCGTGGTGAAAGAGTATGGTGGTTTCATGATTTCGTGGTGAAAGAGCAAGGTGTTTATATTTCGTCGGTGGTAATGGGGTTAGGTCGTGGTGGTTAATGAAAGAGTGGAGAGAGAAGTGAATGAAAGAATGCAGAGAGAACGAGAGGAGACGAGAGAGAAAGAAGTGAATGAGGAGAGGTGTGAATGAAGGGAAGTTAGGGTTTGTTTGTACTTAAAGGGCAAGCTCATATTGGGCCGAGATTTTTAAAAAGGCCCGCATGCTTTCGTGTAAAGTTGTTGTTCTATATTAATTATGATTTTTTTTATAAAATAGTCAAAAGCTGCGGTCGCAGCTTTTGTGAATTTTTCATTTTATAGCCCTCTAAGATGGGTTAAATGCTGCGGTTATTAAAAAAACCGCAACTTTTAACTCTCAAAAGGTGCGGTTTTTTAAGAACCGACTTTGAGGCGCAGCTTTGTCTATTTTGTCTACCAAGGGATTACACGCGAACTTTAGGTCATGGCACTGAGTTTCCGTCTTCAGCAAACAGTCTTCATATAACCTTTCCATTCAAAGACAGACCGGGGGCTCACTTAAGATGGCGCTGCACTACCCTAATTAACCAAATCTTAACTTGCTATCCCATTCCCCACCAGACGCGCTCTGCATGCACCTACAAAGTACCATAATGGTTTAGACCCCTATGATCACACAGCTGGCTGGGGGATTGGTAAAAAAACCGTTCCGAGCCTATTCATGACCCCTCTTGGGACACGCCGAGACGACCTGTTCGCATACGTAGCAACTGATCTATGTGTTGGACTTTTGTTTTTCATTTATGCCAATATAGGGCTCAGCTAGTTGACAAGCTACGCTTTAGACTAAGACCCCTGAGCTTCAACAAAATAACAAACAATCATCGAGTCATGTAATAGTCCTCAATATAGCATATGGTGATCATTCCTTTAAGGCGTCCGTAAGTCCCCAAAATGGTTGATAACTAGAATCATAGGCGTTGCGATTTTGTTGAGTCATGAAATTGTTAAATCTGATGTCGGACCTCATTGAACGTCGCCTTCTAAAAAAAACGAGGAAAAAAAACGGAAAAATCATGACTTAAAAAAAAAGTTCTACAAACATGAAAAATAAAAAGCGAAAGGCAAATTTACCGACGTCAACACTTTTACAATTTTGATAGTCAATAGGCAAGGAATGATTCACCCCTAAAGACATGCATTGCCATCACAGGTTGATTTGACATGGAACTTAACTTGGTCCCTTGTGAACAGGTAGCACCAAACCGGTTTGAGCTCGTAGACACAGGGTTTGTATCCACGTTTACAAGCAACCACTCCTTCAATCAACACGATGCACTAAGGATATGAAACATCTAATGGACTTTGACTTTAGCTTATTAAATGAGACCCTAGCTCATGGCTTCATGAGTCACTCAGCTAGAGAATCCTAAAACCGAAGTTCTCAAAATTTCTTTAAGAAGTGATCCAATGATCCTTAAGCACTATGTAGACTTGGTTCTGTCCGAAGGAGACAATGGCTTCTTTAGATAACAGTTTGAAGGATCAAATGGCAGAATGACACTGAACCAAACCAACAACAATAATGTGGAGGTCATCACTTCCTCACTTATGACAAAGCAATGAGAATCGATGGTTCTCTTAAAAGAAACTATTGGTGAAGAAACCTACCAATTCCAACAAGCGCAAACCACTAGACAAGCAGCCTATGCCACAAGCCCTTGAGCACCTCAAGGCGATTGACTTCATACTCCAAGGCCTACTCTTAATCCTCCTTGAGCGAGAAAAACGGCTCTAAATAGCCATAACGTTAAGTTTTGCAAAGTACCACAAAGACTATGACCATGACATTGAAAATTCATACATTGAGAGAAAGTCCAAGGACTTGAAACATTGGCAGCTCTCCCTCCCTCTCAAAAGGCTCACAAACAATATGCCCAGCGTGACCATGAAGAAAAAGATGAGATTCCTTCGATGCCTACCGCTCTCAAATAGCACCAATGAGACCAATATTCCTCAACTGGTCATACCGCACCTCTTCCAATCACGTCAATGCATAATGCAATAGTGATACAAAATTTACCATAATAGGAGGTGTTCAAACACTCACCACTACCTCCAGAAGGAAAACACCAATCTCTGAAGCCCTCTATGCGTTTCAAACCTTCTCCCAAAGTCTGAGGAGGTTCAGGTTCTCACTAGGTCAGGCCGACTCAACACTTCTTCCCACGCCCAAATCTCTAGTCACCACCGCATCGTCCCTCCTCCACCAAAAAGAATTCCATCACAAATAGTTTGAAGAAGATAAGGTAGATGTACTATGAAACTATATGGCTTCCAAGAGTCATCACGATGCACTCTTAGGCACTCACTGATCATGAATGTCCTAATGACACTACTCGCGAGGCAATGGTGGGATAGTCTATGCGGACTCTTATGCTTCCCTCCATTACCTTTTAAAAAGAGGGTCTCCTAATGCAAGGCAGCGATCAATACCAAAGCTGCTCTATACAATGAGGATTTGCAAGAATCCCACCTGCCATGACGTATCGAATTGCTCCGCAATCAACGTTTGTCCACTCTAAGGACCGCACAAACGCTAGGTATTTCCAAAATGAAATCCAACCTGCATTGTTCTATCGGGCCTTTTGACAACAGCGAAGAGGATACTCTAGGCACAGTATACCTCAACATTACTACACCAGTGAAAGAAAGAGTCCGATTCCATGTGATTACATCAAGCCGACTTTCAACTTGCTTACTAGGACTACCAGGCTTCACGAGCTAGGATCCGTCCCTTCCAACTCCACCAAAAAGTTGAAATCATCCTGCAGGTGAGCCCATCACCATCGATGCATCTCCCATGAGAATTGAAGCAAATCGAGCAACCCATAATCCCATGTCGAGCATGATAGACATGATGAAGATTTATAGGTTTATCGTCAGTAGTCTTTAGAAGAAGATAAGCCCTTTTGACTCTATCCACATTTCCAACTGGTGTCCAAATGCTCTACGAGACAAGGAGGCACTTCCCACGGGATGACACTCGGCTGTCGAAGCAAAACAACCCTTTTTCAAACCCTACCGAAGAATGACAGGTCGGTTGGAACATTCCTTCTATAAGATCGTTTGGAGAGTTTGTACGCAACCAAAGTAAGTTCTAAGAAGAAGGACGAATGCAACATAAACTCTTGGTCCATATCCACTCAACTCTCAGATGGACTAGTCCATCAAAGAAGGGATCAGTTTCCGTACTATGAATCCCAAAGCACTTCACAAGGACACGAAATGGCAATAATATCAAGACTTGAGTATTTTCAGCAACTGCAAACTATAGACGGGATCCAGTCCCCACAGCAAGGCATCTGCCCTAGAGGCCTTCGAAGCACAAGTTGGGTCTCCTATTGGCCAAGAAAATCACCCCCTCTAGCTGACAAGAGGTTTTTCATGGCAATGACCATAAGAAGCATTCGACACCCATTACTCTCATCACACCAACGGAAGGCTTGGTTCAGGTTGGCGCAAAACCTGAAAAACTACTCTAGGAGGCAAGGTCATCAAGTGCACCATGGCGACAGGACCAATGCAAGGATTCTGAATCTTGAGACTGAGTTTGAAGTCTAGGTCGTAGAAGCTAGCGCTAGCTAGTCTTAGGGAGTTCCTCCGAGTTTCAAGGAGCCTTGTCCCCCTCCCTTGGTCAATCAATTCTCTTCAGAGACAACTATCTGTACTTTCCTCAGAGTTTATAACAGTTCCTTTTTACTTACTCCTCTTTTCCTCTCTTATGATTTCTTTAATTCACCAACTCGTTAAATAAACAAAACGATAATGAGATTAATAAAGCAATGGAAGAGCCGATGAAAGAAACTTCCGTCATCGAGCAAACAGAAAAGGTAGAACAATTCTTCGACAACGACACGCCGCGGGGGGAGATACAAATTGAGTCTGACACTAAGTCCGCCAAGAAAAGGAGAACTAGTTACAACAATGAAAGAATTCTGGATGTTTTTGCTTGCTCATATGAACAGTCAGGGGTTTATCTAGACATCGCACATCACAGAATTTCGCTATATAGGGGGCTAAGCCAGTCAAACAAAAGCTCCGCCGCATGAAATCGAATTGCCCTAACATTGGTGAGAAGTCGTCAAAAAACACAATGTAGGCTTCATGAGGGTCGTCATTACCCTCAATGATGGCAAGTGTGTTCCAGACCTAAGAAGATGGACGGTTCGAATGTGTGTATTTTCGGACTTAAACAAAGCAAGTCTGAAAGGATGACTTCCCTCATATCACACAACGCGACTCCTCTATCACACATAGACGTTCTGGTAGACACACAACAGACATGCTTACTCGTCATTCATGGATGGTTATGTGTAGACGTGGGCCGCGCTCTCGGTATAGCTGGGCCGCCAGCTTGTACATCGGGTGCTCTGCTGGGCTTGTTTCAGCCACGGAAACCCGCACGTGGAGATGCAGCCAGGTAGTGTTGCAAAGGGTGAATCGCCACGGCCTGAAAAGGTTATCACGGACGCCCGAAACGTTGGTTGCCAAAACAATGGCCCCACGTCCAATCATATAACCAGTCGTGGGTCGGGGACATGGTTACGGATTGAATTTCAGTAACCAATCGCCCGATTGTAGCGGCCTCTACTCGTCTCTTTAATTCCATTTAAAACACGATTTATTGGATGCACACAACTTACGGTGTTACACCTTAAAGCTAACTAACCCAAAGATTACTATAAAGTGGTTACATTATCACAAGAGGTACTACCTAAAAACATTGTGACACTTTGTATTTAATTCATGTTTAAAACGTGCCTAAAAACCGGATTCCATAGTTAATCTGACTTTAAAGTGATTCACCATAATTGCCTGGTCTTGTTAGCAAAATAATACAAATTATACAACATGACAATATGAAGTATATAAAACTTCGCAATATATGTACAAACCAATCTTACCCTAAATCGCAAACAAAACAAGTTAGTTTGTAAACGAAAACGAAACGAATTCTTCCGCCTTGAATTGCCTATTATAAAGACAAATAAAACAATGTAGTTCATGATGAAAAACGAGCGCAATAATCATTCGCCTGAATCGCAGTATACAAATAAAAATTCATATAGTATGACAAATGATAATAATCAATAAAGTGAACTGAAAAGAATGAAAACCAAAAAATGAAAACATTGAAAACCTAAGAAACCCTACATAAATGAAACGATTATTGAGTTTCTACCCATGTTATTAATGAGATCAAAACCTTCGTAATAGTTATAATTACGACGAAAAGGAAGTATGTTCTCAGTGGCGAGTATCTCAAAAATTAAACCTTTATGCTTGTGAACGAAAAAGAATCAATCTTTTGAATAAAAGAATGATTTAGAGTGTTTGAAGAGAGAAGAGAGAGCGTATGTCCGGGAATTGTGATATTTCCGGAACCTAGCAAGCAGGCATTGTATATAGGCACCGAGGGAAACAAAACGAGAGGAAAAACCTTTGGTATTACGAGAGAAGCTGCTTAACGCAGCCTGCTTATACGCAGTGCCGCGTATATACGCAGAGGCTGGATATACGCACGGTCTCTGCCGTATAGACGCTGCCCTATGCGTATATATTTTTCCAAAACCTCGAAAATATTTTAATTCCTCCATTTATCTGATTTCCCTTGATTTCGACGCACTAAACACCCTTTCTCTCCAAGCAAGGAGTCTAGAGTGTTCCTAGAAGTTCCACTATTTCCCGGAGTATTTTTTGCGTATTTGTATTTTTTGGTATTCGCGTATAAAAACTTATAAAAATCACCTAGAAAAATGTAGAAAAAATCAGGAAAATGAATCTAAAATACTGGTGAGCTCAGAAACAAAAAAAGTGGAGTGTAAAAGTGAAATTATGAGATCACCAATATATATTTTAAAAAATCTAAAAAGAGAAAAGAAAACTATAAAAATAAAAATAATTAAAATAAATAAAAGAAAACTGTTTTTGGCACATTTTATTTGTCCTTCTCAACAATTCCGGACGTTGACCCCACCGTATTCAACTTCGTGAGCTTCAAAGCATCTTTTCTTAAGTCGAAACAATCGCAAGCGATGTTTCATCCTGATTACCTGTTGGAGACATTTTAGTGTCTACAAAAGCCCACTTTGACTGGAGTCTGAAGAGACGATATCTCGAAGACGAAGTCAAAGTATTCGCGATCGGGGACGGGAGAGCTATCTCAACGTCTGCGAACCTGAGTTACCCTTTTCCCACCGGCACCATGTGTTCTCCTTATATTTCAATCGCTGACAAACATAAAGAAAAATGAACATATATGTGCATATCAATCCATAAAAAAGATTGGGCAAACATCAATCGAAGATTAATCAAACCCACATAAATCAACCATAATAAATTCATTCATATTAAAACCTCGTGCCCAGCAACCGCACTATCAAACACGCACGGAGCACAACGTTTAGGACAGTATACTTTATTCTAAGTTGTACTTTTAAATTATAGTAAGCATACGCAATATTCCTATTTCTATAACAATATATTCTCATGGCTCCACTTCCAATTCCAAGCCTCAATAACAAACTAATGCTCATGAGCCAGTCCTAGCATTATCGCAAACAAAGTTTCAAGGAACATACAAGCACAAACACATACCATCAGAGCAAAATTGGTCGATAATATAAATAAATAGCCCCAAATGCACTAACCCTTCAAGTCGAATATTCTGAGCAATATTGAAGAGAATTATGAAAGCGACAAAAATACCTGAATTTCATGTTAAAAATTTCTTTCTGTATAATAGGTAATCGCCAAAACAGTTCTGGTGAGCGCGGAAATAGTGCATTTATAGAGTGCTTACGTCCTGTATAGGCAGTGCTTCCCATAAAGACTTGACAATAGTCATTTTATATGTTAGCGCATTTTTATCTTTTTCATTTCTCTTTTTTTTTCGTTATTTCTTTACGTTATTTTCATCCTCTTTTTCACGTTTTATGTAGGTATTTTGGATCCTGGAGATAGATTCTGAGTTGAGATTCTTTGTAGTATTGTTGTTGGTGGTGAGTGATTTATTTTTTTGTTTTCCATGATTTTTTTGTGAGGATCCGCGTTTTTTATTTATACTGATTTTCGCATTGTTCAGAGTATAGATTGAGAGAGACAGCTATGAGAGGATGAGATAGAGACTTGATCGAGTGGGATGGATAATTCTCGAGAATGATAGAGGATAAGAGAGTGATTCGAGATGGGTTTAGGGATGTTGAGTGCTCTAGAGGAAGAGAGGAATGAAGAGAGGAGTTATGGTGGTTGACAGTGTAAGTTTATAGTATATCTTGTTTCGGTCGCTTCTTTTCATATTCTGAAAATTCTAGGGATAGTGGGGTTTATTAAAAAGCGCATTTTTGCTTGATAACTGCCATACTTAATTATCAGTTGTAGATAATATATT
>SNQN01011105.1:0-17002 GCA_008642245.1 Bassia scoparia | reverse complement strand
GTATTCGGATGATGAGTCCATTTACTATTCGAGTAATAAACACACATCTAGCATACTCCCCAATGGCAAGCAAGAATTCATTCTACAAAACGACCCCCTTAAATGTACCCGGGCAGAGGACCGGACCCAGCTGTCCGTTGCCCGGCGCCGGTAACTTTGTTAACTGGCCCTTTTTCGCCGTCTTTGGTCGATGATTAGAAGAACGCTTTGTTGTTCTCCATATTCGGCTCTACCCGATTTCAAGCAAACCCAAAGATACCCAAAAGACACTCAAAAACTTGGCCTTAAAACTCTTGACGCTCCTCCATCACTTGCATAAGCTGAACCAATATAATTCTACAAAACCTTTATTCTTTATGATTAGATTCACCATGTGCTTGTTTTATTAATTCTAAGAGCTGCTATGTATTCTATTTTCTATAGAAATAATGTTTGAATTTATGTAAGTATTACTCAGTCTAAAATGGAACGAATTCCGCTCCATGTGTTAGACTAGAAAGTATTCTTCTTGGACACTTGTGTACCGTCGTCCCTTGGGAGAGTCTCTCATGTCACTTCTTATTAGCTTCATTGCTACAATTATGATTTACTAAAAGCGTCTTCTCATTTTATTTTCAAAATCATCTACGGCTTGCTTTCTGCTCTACACATGAAAATTCCTATAGCCACTCATTTTAATTACAAATACTCTTCAAGCAACGAAATGACGTCTCAATTGAGATTCAACCCATTCTATTGGTTTCCTCTTTTTTGTTAATTAGACATATTTCGTCCCTGTGCTGAAATGTGTTACAACTATCGTTACATATGTACGAAGGAAGCATGGGTTACATCATAGAAGATTTAGACACGATAGCATTCTCACATACTTATTTTGTTTATTATATTTATTTGACTTAAAGGACAAATAACATAAAATACTCAATACGCACAACATATCAAACATAAGCAACAAATTTAAATTATCCTACAAACGTGTATCGACATTGTAGAACTTCGAGACGACATTCATTCGCAAAGCAGAGGTTGTAATCTCCTATAATGTAGACCAATAGGCTATAGCAATTTTCACCTTATCCAACGTTCTAGGCTAATTAGTGGCAGAATACATATTATTAACCAAATACATGTATCCCTCCGATGAATAATTGGCCTAGAAGGTACATGTATCACTTATCGATAATCTTCAATGGATATATTCATTGTATTATTCGTAATACTTCAAATATTCCTTATAAATATTTGTTCTCAACTTGAATCAAAATATAAATCCCTTTTGAGGTGCAAAACAGAAGCTATATTTTAGCTCTTAACCTCTAAATAAATACAATTGATTGCTTAAACTTAATCCTAACATGCGGAATTTGACTTTTGTTTGGTTCCGATGGCTTTCATCACAGTAACATTTGATTGAAACTCTTCAACACATCTACGCACTAGATTGCTAAGTCCACTACCGACTCAGAAGCGCCATTGTATGACCTTCACTACCTCTTCTAGGTATCCAATATCCATATAATATGCTAGGCTCACCATATCAAACGGATTGGCGCACTTCCATTCTTGCAATATTTGTCCCGGAACCATATTTTTCTTAGTGTCGTAAATTTTACCGGACAATGTTTAATCGTCCAATATTCCAATCAACTAACCATTCTATGCCAACAATCTTCCACAAGATTACCTGTAATTTCATGGTCCTATCCAGAAATGCTCTTATTTATCGCAACCAATTGTAACTTATCATTTAGTGCTCATTGTCGCTAATATATATTAATGACTTAACCCATAGTCAATACTGAAATTAGTTCTAGTCATCTTTTGTGAACCATACTTCTTGGGCTCACAATTGAGTTAGTACTTATTGCATTCGTGTGACTATTTACTCTCGAGTGACATTCTGCACAATCCCTGTCTCATATATAATCCATTTGACTTCAATACGGAGACATTTAGCAACTCTATGGAGTTTCCCACTGCTCGAGCCGACGTGTCCATGGTACATTTGTTTACCTGCCCCACCTAGCTCCGTTTGCATCGCGATACATTCACAGATGTGGGCGCACCCATTTTCCACTCGCTTGGTTTTATTGTGTGACTATTTAGTCCAATTCACGCCAGCCTGTTAGTGCAAGTGTTACTACGGATTTTGCTCCGATGAGAGTGAGTTTTTATGTACAAGCCCCTTTAAGGCACACTCAACCCCACTACATCGATCTGTTACAAACCTCCATGCCCATTTTCTTACTGTAGAGCCATTTGAAATTATATCATATGTACTCCTTCCTATAAAAAATAAAGCTCAGACGGGTTCTCTAATAGCAAATTAAATCACAATATCACGAACTGGATACCATGTTTAGTAAACAAGAAAGCTCTTTAGGCACCACTTAAGATATATAGAATGTCATCAAGTATGTCCATTCCTATCGGTTGTTATTAAAAATTATTAATTATGGCACTCCTCTTTTTCTCCACAACGCAAAAAAATATGTCAAAAGTGAAACAATCTTCACTTGATCCTAGAAATAATTCTTATCCACAGTTTACACTTTCCCAATTGATCCAGCTTTTCTTTTAGACCTATGGAAAACCCTCTTAAGTATTTTATGTAAAAGTGTATAGAATAAATCTGGAGTATAACCCGTTTTCAGGACAAGAACGACGCCTTTCACGATGCACACAGCTAGCATAAACTCTCCATCGAAATCTACCCATATTTTGTGTTAATTTTCTTAAATCGCAGAAGGTTCAGATCCAAAACTTTTCAAGTCATTCACAAGTACTGTTCGTCAAATATTATTTTGAGACTCTACTCTCCTTTGTATACTATTATCATATCAATAGATCAAAAAAAAAAAGAGATCCAACCACAAGTTTTTAAATCAATCTCAAGCCTAGGTCTAGCGGTTTAGAGCTTGCCTTTCTGTGCTACTAGATAGAGATCTTCTTATTCGTCTATAGCACTATATTTACCTTAATCAACTTTTCTCCTAGAAGATATCCGTGTGAGTCACCTGTGACAAAAATAGAGAGAGGAGAGATGGTGGATATCCCCCTGCTCTCACGTTTGCGTCTATATCATGCGGTGACGAAGCGAGCGGCTAAGAATGAGACCCTTAATAACCCAAGCGTACACATGGAAGAAATTGCCTAGCTATGATGCAGCTATTGAGAATATCTGTGTATGAATTTGCTCCAGCTCCAAAAGAAGCTTCCCGCAAAAAATTGCCACTCACTGTCTATATTGTTTGCACAAGTCCAATGCATAAGAACAACTAGGCCATTCATACTTATTTAATCTATGACAGAAGCACCCATTTCACATATGTCACATTCAGACAGCTAAATGTTATAAGGGCTCTTGAGATATTAACTTACCTTAAGTCACGAAACAATCGGATACAACAAAGATTTTCCATATTCATATAAAAAATATACTCACCCGCCTACCATAACAAAGCTCCTTACCTTAGGTCTCTTAAGTCTCGACTTCTGTGGGTGAATTGTAAAGTTGAGAAGTCTCTATTTCCCGCATCTATAACCCTGAATACTTATAAGCACTTTACAACAAATGGCCGGACTGGTAACATCAAAGGGCAAGCAACTTTGGATTAAGAGTAATATTGGTAGCATTGAGTGTTCAAATTCCCATGTTGAGACCTGTTTCACAGCTGAATCACTCCTTTACTTCATATCCTATCCTTGAAAAAATGAGAGCCAAACCATAGACAGGTGCTTTCCCCATTATAAACATTTAGCTTGGGTGATCTCCTCGTTAGGTAATCGCATCTAACAGCCTTTCATCGTGGTATGTGAGTAAAGTAAGCACCTGCTAACAAATCTCCATATTTGCTGATATGCTCAGTTACTGTCTTCATCCGAGAACGCCCAGGAAACAACCCTTATTGAGTTATACTTGTAATGCTGATCAAAGCCAGAAAACGTGATAATGATGGGCTCTCATCTAAATTATATATTAGTCTGTTGTAATTGGTGTGCTATCTCCTCTGAACAGCAAAATTGGGGTCATGTTCTGTTGATGGCATATTATTTATGTAGTAGCCAAACCCGTATATCTGATCTGATCCTTCAAACTTTTTTTGCTTTAATTCGTCTCATCATTGTTGCTTTGCTACGTGCATTGGAACATGCATGAAGTGAGTTGTTGCCACCTTGCACCTATCTTTTATTTAAGACAGAGGTTATCTCTTCTTTTTGTCTCAACGCCTACAGATCATAATGCACCCTTCCATGTTCGTACAGAGGAACCTAAATGCTGAAGATGCTATTGACCCATTTATCAATGATGTAAAGCATTGTTTGAGCATACCAGTAGGTCGTGATACTTATGTCGAAATGCATTTTATGGAGCTTGCGCCATATTATCATGCTCCACATAATTGCCTTATTTCATCGTAGCGCACATCATTTAAGACACCATAAGTGTCAATCTAACAGAATTCTGATTGATATAGAAGACAAATTCCCTACTCGGTGATAATATCATGATATTTGCATACTATTAAACTAATGCACCGTCAACTCAGCCACTATTGCACGCTATTTCATACCCTTTTGTTTTCAGGCATTTAGATCCTATCATTAAGAGTATAAACACCAATCGTTTGCTAGAAGCGGAACCCGCTGCACATATCTCTGTCCGACACTCATGAGAATCAACTAACCCGAATATTTTTTATAACCAGTGACAATATCTAGATTCAACTCCTTATTAGCAACAATTCCATTTTTGAGGCAACGTATATTGTATCTCACATAAAGCATCCTAAAGTTTTCAAGAAATCCGAGAGATTTACTGTTTCAATTAATGTGTGATATTCTTTCTACATAATTATATTTTACTTTTACATTTTTCCCTTATTTCTCATATCGTTCCGTCCCGTCTCCTATAATGGCTCGAATACATAGTAGCATTAAAAGCTTATCTGATTAGCCCAACATTATGGTAGTCACCTAAGCCATTTGGTCTATCAACACACAAAACTCACTTATCTTTTTCGCCTGTAGAGTTCGTATTTGATCCTCGCTTCATAAGAATTGTAAATGGGGGAGTTGTAGATCCCCCCTACATTAGACCATTAATCAACAATGTTGATATATTCAAAGTAAAATCCAATACTGAATTATCTGAAGCTTATGATGCGAGATTTTACTTATTCAACAATAGTCATATTTCAGGATCTATTTAATCTATTCAATATTCGAAGGCGTCTTCACTTCCTAAGACTCAATCTGATAAATATACTATGAGATAAGGAATAAGACACTAAATCAAAACCTGGGGCAGTACAGTAAATCACTTTTATCGGTTGTAATTATTACATTAGCCTTGCGTATGATTTTACCAACGGGAACTCAGACATTGTAGCTAAACGCACAAACATATATCCCTAAATATAGTGCTAAAAGGGAGAATTAAGTACGCATCAAACAATCAATGCTAAGAATAATTTATAGTTCTGATTACTAGATTTTATATATTAACTGTTATTAATAGCTATTCTCCAGCAACCTACACCGAGCAAACGCACTCCACAGTCTTCGAAACACGATCAGAGAATTAGTGAACCGAAAATTAATTCAGTAGCTTTTGGAATTTCGCGTAATTGTTGAGCCATTTTATGAATCTCTAGAAATTTCTCAATAATGATCATACGACGATTTCGCTTACAGTGAAACACCATCTGTACCAAGTTCAATATGAATATATTAGTTAAGTGTTAGTTTTCGAAGAACCTTAGTTGCTCAGTTGCAGAGAATTGAATATATAAGCGACAAATACTTGATTCCATAAGACAAATTGATTTGCTGGAAAGAAAGTATTTAGTGATACCAGACAATACTATTGTATCCTTATTACTCAGTAGTTAAGTTACAGGAACAGTCATAACTGCTTCACTATTTTGTTACACAGTTCTTTCAGTCACTGAGTATCTAGAACCAGTACGACATGTAATCCAAAATGTTTCTTCTGGTTAGATATGCTGTTCAAAACACTATATACTTTCTATTGCTTGTGAGACCAATTTATATGCCTCCTATAAATAGGTATTGGATGATTCTACACTTTTATCGTTTATGCCAATGACCTTCTTAATACTCATTACGTATAAACGTTAAGGATGTGTCAAATTGAATCGCACATAGTTATTTAAGATGTCAATGCTCCAAGTATCTATTTAATGACTTTCATTGAATTATGTTAATTTTGTTCTAATGGGACATCTTAATAAGTTTAATTTTGGAATCTGTGTTAATTGCACTGATTGTGATTTAATATGGAATTTAATAGCTAATATGCTTTATTTGCTAGTATATTAATGATAGATCATAAATTGGTACTTGAATCTTGTGAATTGTGCATAATCACACTTCTTAATGGACGCTAAGCCTGATGTAGGTTAAGCCAACTTTTATCGTCCGCTAGAAATGGGAAATTTTGAGGCTGCGGATTTTGACCAAACGATTTTTTCTAAATAACATATTTTAAAATGTATTTTGTAATTAGATTTTGAGTCGTGAAGTAATTATTATCAATAGATTATGTAAGGTGATTGAATTATGCCATATAATACCTTGGGTATAGCTCTTGCAATTATCGATTATTTTTACGTTGATTAATTGTCGAACAAATAATAAATACTTTCCATGTTATCATAATCTTAGCTCTTGATATTGCATATAGGAATTTGAGACAAAACTTAGGGTTACAATCAACCTCATATCTAGATCATCCACTTGCCACTCCTAACTTCCAGACCATCCACACTAATGGGTAAAGGCATTACATCTTATCAACACGAGCCCCAACAGACAGCGATACAAAATGTTACTACTTTGTCAAGCTTCCCAACAAGATAGCAGTATGCAGTCTGAGACTATACCTCTATTTATGTTTCTCTTTATATGATCTTTTTAGCAAAGTCAAGTCAAGGAACGCGAAACAGAATTGTGCCACACATTTGACTAAAGGCCAGCACATTTGAGCACCGCTTCCGAATCCTGGTGAGTTTTTGTGAGCTATTCCAACCTCACAAGTTGTTTGGATTCGGTGGAGTTCGCAGTGCGAATTCAGAGTATGGCGATTTGTGTGAGATTGTTGGTGCCGTGTGGCATAGAGTATCCGTTCGACCACCACGCAAGCTTTGTACGTAGAGCCTTCGTTCTTTTGGTTTTCAATCTTCGGAGATCTCAGCTACTTCATATTAGGAACTGAATTAGGGGATCATGCAGACGCATAGATTTGCAGAGTTAGTTGTGACCTGGTGTTCGATCTGGTTTGTTCTCTTATGTGTAGATATTTTTTACTATATATTACCGCTACTTACAGGGCAGCCTTAATTGGTTCGCTCATACAAGTATTTAGAACGAATAACAAATAAGAAAAATATTGTAATCACATAAACGTTTCTCAGAGTTTCACCCCGACTGCTCCTCCTCATTGCCAAATTTTCGACGTATCACTGTTAACTTTAATACTGTATCAAAGGCGTAAGGCTTCGTTGCATGGATCTTTAAATATTTCGCTGACGATATTCAGCATGAGTACTTCATAGGATTTAATGTAGAGATCTCGAACCAGAGATATGGATAGGTACAAACAAGGTTTCCGGAAATTACTAATCCAAACACTCTACAATGCCAGATCACACAAGATAAATCTTCGAATTCGCTCTTGTCATATTAGCTGACTAATTTCCCCATCTAGATCACGGTACACGAACGTTCATAATCAACTATGAGACCGACCTGAAACATACGGATCTGCGGGGACACGCACATCATACTTCTGATGTCTTCAAAGGAGATTCAGGTACCGAAACCGATTTAGGTCTGGTTTGTGAGCATGTTGACGTGTACTCGTGGTCCGGATTCGCTTCGGTTAACTCTTTTCACCCTGACTACCGATTCAATCGTGGTCTCGTTGAGACGATAATTAAGAATGTGGACCGATTTGTCAATGCGAACCACTTTATGCGCTCTCAAAAGAAAGAGGAAGAAAGTAGAGAAAGAACTCAGTTACTCATTCTCTATCGTAATCTCCGCTATGAACAAGTGAACCTATTATATAGCACTCCATAGATACTGATCCACTCGCTCCAATGTTGGATTGGTGTAATCCCCAATTCAATTGCAAACAAAGCCATAAACTCAATTTGAGTGGTTAAAATACCGACCATCTACATTCTTGATTTATCAATTATCTCATACCATTTGTTTCAGCTTTAAATATTTAAAAATCCTATCATGCATTAAGAAGGCTTATATACCCTAACGGCGACTAATAAACATCACGGTCGCACTCAAAACGTATCGTCGAGTAAACATGTTTTTATACCTCCAAACGGGGCCATAGCATGCGAAGGGTCTCAAATCCCGAACGTGCGAGATAATCATTTCGGTCATTTACGTGAACATTTTGGCTTCAAGTATTTTTCGTTTTCCATCCATTCACTTCAAATCTGTTGGTGAACAATCTCGATCTTTACGCTAACCCCTCCAATTATATTTATTAATTTGAAAGACAATTGACACATACCCGACCGAATTTCGTCGTTTGGATAAACCAGATATTTCTTAGACAAGCGTTACGATTATCACCGAATTGAATCGTGTTAATCTGCCCATCAGAAATAAAAAAAGAGGAAGTAGAATAGCAAACTTGCAACTATGCATACAGAGGTTATATATTGTCATGTAACATTTCAAATGAAGAAAGCTTACAATTGAGGAAATACAAGTCATCTAACTAAGAGAGTGTCGGTCATATAAGTTTATTGACAGGATTCGAGATTGGACTCCCCACTACTATGTATCCACCAGCTTCCTTGACTTAGCACGTTCATTCTCAGTAGGCTCCAAAAGATAGTTTTCATTCTAGGACAGTAAAAGTATTCAGCCTTTGGAAACATTTAAACAAAACCTTTTGAACATTTAACTTAGTCAGGACTGCACTCGACTCTGTTACAATCATGCAAGACAATTCATCAGACACATCACAATAAAAAACAGATACATCAAAATCTTCCATTGAAAGAAAGGATAAACTTGATCTAAGTTAGATCAAAAATAATATACTTACATCAAAAAGATAATTTCCCATATGACAACAATCATTAGTACAAATTCTTTCTACAACATTAAATATTATCTTAATAATAGCTAAATTGTAAGCAATATTGAATAACAAATACAATATCCACAGACAGATGATGCAAGAGAATGGTTAAAGTAGCACTAAGTCTCTACCTCTCTGATAAGTGCCATAGCAAATGAGCTCGCTTTCTCTGCAACGCACTAAACCAGATTGATTGCCAAAAAGTGTACAGGTGTAAATTGGCAACGACTCTCGGACACATTGGACCGTATATTTAACCAAATACTACTTCAAGAAGAAAATTGGGTCGGATCTGACACCCTGTCGTTGATTGACAACTCATCGAGTCCAAGTAAATAAGCTAAACTAATTCCTTCTAGCTAAAGAATAGATGATTTTTATCTCTGATCCCAAAACAATTCCTTAATTCATGGCTAAAACCCTCCAAAGCTATACACGTCCTTCTCACTTTTGAATCTATGAATCAAGAATGACAAACTGCTCATTTGATCCATTTACAAGTGCTTCGGATGGTAATCAATCCACACATCTGTGCACACTAATAACCCAACGTCAAGATACAAATATTTTAAGTAATGTCGCTAGACAAATCACCACATACCCATTTCCAGAAAATCAAACCGTAGGCACTGATGCCCCTTCTCAGCACCACAAGTTTACAGTGAGTTTGTGATCCTGAAACATTACAATGAACTGCATTGCATCATATAGTATGCAGTTACATTGATCATATTACATTGCATTGACACATCCAATTTTAATTAGGCTTAGACATCATGTTACTGCACCTTACAAGCCTGTGAACCCTAGACAGACTTACACTTTCTTTGATCCTGTATCATGCAGCACCGCCAACCAACTTCCGCCTTGATTGTGGTTACAATACACTTTCGTTTGTGTGTCAATTGACTGTTTGTAAGATTTTTATCAGGATAGACCAATGAGAGTAACATAAAGCGAATGAAAAGGAACTAACAGGTCTAATATCCAAATCAAATTATTTGGGTACAATTATCCAAACTAATCATAAACGTGTACCCCAATTCCCAATTATAGCTTTACTTTTACTGCATAACATCATTCTTCCACATCCATTCCAAAGAAACCAATAATACAATACAATCAAGAAAATGTAACACTATTTGTCTATTTTTAAGAAGAGAATATATACAAGAATCGGAGACATAAAGGAAGACGCAGTGATAGCCTAGGGAGACAAACCAGGGTTGGCACATTGCATTACAATAGTTGATGAATTGAGCAGGATACTTGGAATCTTGATGCACTTCTTATTCTTTTGAATTCTTTACATTATTTGTTGAAGCTTAAAGCCTAAAAGCCTAACCCCTCTTCATTGCTTGGCCTCATTAATACAAGGTGTTTCTTCTTCAACTGAATTTTATTTTTCACATACTAAAGAGTTGTTTCAAACTTCAAAACAAGCACAAATGCACATGCAATAATCTCATACTATCAATTTAGAGCATAAAGCCCCAACACAACAAGCAACAATGCAACATGGCACTATCTCTACTATCAAATTAGAGCATAATCTATCAACAACATGCAAACCCAAAATGAAGGCGAAGAGAGAAATAACCCAGGACTGCATAATGAAGCAGAAGCGATTTGACCTTCAACAAGTGAACCTGTTAAGAGAGGCATGATATGTATGAGTTCAACTTGATGTCTAATCTAGTATTAATGTCGAAACTTGATAATCATCTTCAGTCCAACCCATAACAGGATACTCTTCCTCTTCTCAGTCCTCCAACTCACTGTCCTTCAAACAATATCATGCCAAAATATCATACTTTGAATGCATCGAATAATTTGGATACTGCATAAAAACATTAAAAAACCAACTTAATAAAGATTTGAAGCACACAAATATTAAAGACTCTGCTCATACATAATCTTCCTGACAAATAATTATTTATTCAATACACTCTAGTCCCCAATGTACTCTCTAATACTTGTGTCCGGAATTTAACAAATTATTATTATAGATTCATACACAGTACACATCTTACTCTAACTTTAAAATAATACAAATTAGAAAATATAACTCACAGATTGCCAAAATGACCAGCATTCACAAAGATTTACTGAGTTTAATTTACTTAACTTAGGAACATCAAGCTTAATTTACATTAAAAAAGTGATAGAAATCCCTGTTGGATGTGAACTCGTCAGCTTAAGGTAAAGAAAATACTTTATTGACCAATAAAGCACACCTTAATTGTTTAGCTCACTTGAAATAGAAAGAAAGGAGTTTTAAAGTGAGATAGGAAGATGTTGAAATAATTCAAACACTAAATAAACAAAAACATTGATAAAAGCACCACTGACAATAATTTAAATATATATTAATTGTTAAAAGCAATAAGATACATGGTTTACAAACAATCTTCATGCATGAGTTGTTGCACATCAGAATTGAATTCTATAGCTAGTTGATAAGTAGAAGACAAAAGTTAAAGCCAAGCAATAACCTTGTAGGCTAATGTTAAATTTTGATAAGTTAGTGTTTAATATGAAAATATAGTATTTAGAAGTGACAGAAACGATGATATGGACCTCGACAATGTTTAAGATGAGCAGTGGAATACTTATTCAATATAAGAAAAAATGTACCGTGATTATTGTTGTAAAATATTAAAAAAAGAAGATTAAACCACTGTATGCAGCAGTTAGCTCAGCCTTCAGCAACATCACGCTAATTAATTCTTAGTGAATCAAGGCATCTTACCAATTAGCTAATCTCATGCAGTAAATAAATTAAACCCACCTTATATATTACAGTTTATGCCAGATTGTACCAAAATTATCATTCTTTTACTAAATTTCTTTGTTTTATTAGATTCTTTTCAGCAAATATATATGTTAACTGCATTATCGAGTCTTCAGTATCTATATTACAAAACTAACCACATTCCAAAAAACCAGAAATTAAAGAATCATACTCAGATCAATTCAGCTATAACTTCAATTAACAAAAAAAAATCAAACAGAATCCTATAAAATTTAAGCAGTAATTTAACACCGACTTACTCATACCGCGATCAAATATCAATTAACATTAAAAAATTAAATTACTTCGAAAAAAATCAACCTATGAAGAAACTAGATCTAACCCCCCAAACACAAAGAAACGCAAAATCATAAGCGAAATTTCTAATCTAACCAAAAAATATATTGTAGCCAAATCAATTATTCTTTCAAAAAAAAGCAAACCCTAACCGAAAATTTGATGACAGTAACACCGCAAGTGGCAGCGCAACAACAG
Organism: Bassia scoparia; assembly: GCA_008642245.1. Classification (NCBI taxonomy): domain Eukaryota; kingdom Viridiplantae; phylum Streptophyta; class Magnoliopsida; order Caryophyllales; family Amaranthaceae; genus Bassia; species Bassia scoparia. Next base: position 4,571 of record SNQN01011105.1, on the reverse strand, counting down.
ACAACGTTGCACGGGTGTGGGCAACAACAGCAACGCGAGCAGCACGAACAGTGGCGAGCGCGCCAACAGACCGAGAGAGGGACGGAGAGAAAAGAGGGAGAAAGAAAAGATGAGCAGGAAAGAGAGAGGAGGACTGCTGCGGTGGTGGGTCACGCGGGACGGTGACCGTACGGAGAGGGAGGAGAAGGAACAGAAGAGAAGGAAGGAAGAGGAAGAGGAGTGGCTTTTGTGAGTTGTGCGTTGTGAGTTGAAATGAAAAAAAGAATTGCAGAGTGATGTCGTTAAGTTCATATTCAGAGCAGGATTTAAAAAAAAATATTATTTTACCGACCGAATATATCGGTCAAGGCAAAATTGGCGATAAACCTCCTCTCAGCTGTGACGGAGGAGTTGTTCTTAGAGCGTTTACGACCGACAGTTGTCCGTAATACGAACCAATAGATTTCCAGTCCAGTATTACCGACCATGTTCGGCCGGGTACTAATTTACCGACTGCACACGGTCAGTTAGTCGGTATTACCAACCAAAAAAATCGGTCGTGGTCGGTCCGGGCCGAAATCGATTTTGCTTGTAGTTGCATGTGAAGACAGGATCAAGAATGTAATTATGGGGAATTGATTAATGCGTTGGGCTCGTAGTCAAACATGGTCCTAACAACATCATAAAGACTGACTCGAGAAGACAGGACTCCAAAGAAAGATAGTGAATTAGTGACTGCAGACTACAAGATTCTTGGAGAAATGCTTAAGAGCATGTTCAAATACATGCAACACGGCCATAGTGAAGGAGTATAACCGAATTCTGATCATAGTGCAAAGAAATTGGGCTACTCTGCAACTGACTCTATGAAGAACCCGCGGGTAAAAAGATCCACAAATTGATTTACTTATGTCTAAATATGAATTGTTTGCTGATGAACAAGGTGAAAGATCAATATTGTTTTCGTAGATTACATGACAAAACAATTGTCTTAGATCCCTTGGATAAGTTTTTTCTGATAGATCTTGTTGAGACAAATACTTGCGCAACTTTAACAGAGGCATAGACAGCCGAAGATCACTCTATCTATGAAGCCAAGAATTTGTCTACCTCTGTCCTCTGGAGCAGCTGTATTGGTTCCCTCATGCACCAATGAATTATGATTGACTCTAAGTTTGAGAAGGAACCAGCCGAGCGATAGCCCAACGGCAACAGTTAGAAGAAGAGAAGACGAGATATACGATCGATGCCAAACAGGTTTGAGGAACAGTCCGAAAGACGAACTTCAAAGGTAAACTCTTTAGAATATCCGCCACTCTCTGGTACCGTGGGTGCGTCAATGGAGAGAGGACACGTAATCAGCGTACCTCTCACTATACGTGGTTAAGATACGTCGACCTCATCATCCATGATTTCAAGACTCGAGCGATTAGCTATTTCGAAGCATGTTCTAGATTAGAAGCTTAGCTGGGTTTTTAGACTGAGTGATGAGCACTGAGCGTCTCTTAAGCCTCTATAAATTATGTAGAGTGAAAGTAGATTCACCCGAACGCCTTTCGTGTATGCTGATGATCTGCAATTCTGCAGAGAGCATAGACTAGGGCAACATAGAACCTAGACTAGAATTTCCTCGGTAGACCAGCCAGATTTGTGGAAATCCAGTCCATGTTTGAATAAAGTACTCTCGTGTGTCGTGCAAAACGACCTGTACTGCAAAATAGCAGACACAAGGTAATCTGTCCTTAGGTAATTAATACACGTGATATTAAGTGAAAGATTATGCCAACATAATTTCCGATGAGATCATGATAGAGATAAATTGCTCTGCTTGCCTATGATTCCTTGATAGGTCTGTTAGTGCTTATTTTCAGTAGCGTGAAAAACGATATTACATAAAGTGTCTCGAAAGGTAGAACCTAAAGCAAAATAACCAAACTAAGTGGATGTGAAGTTGCTAAGCTGCTTAGATTATAGATAGAGCCTTTATGATGAATTTGCCCAATTGAATTGAATTAAAATCGAAAACTGTGGCACATGACCCTTGTGTGACAGTATTGAATAAATCTGTTCGGAAACAAAGAGATACAAAATGGGATAGTTTTATGACTAAAATGAACATACTACAATTGGCAGTTAAAGCTGAGGTCCCTCCCGCCTTTGTTAGAGAGACCTGCTGGTCGTATGATTAATTCCCGGTTCTTAAAGATTCAAAGAGAAGAGAACAATGGTCGGTCATTATTCATGCTGATCGGCTCTAATAACACGAACTTGTACGACAACAGACATGGGTATATTTCTTTACTGCCATCCTCTTTGAATATTAATGTACGAAAGAAATACCTATTCTTTATGAGAATATAAAAGATCCCTTGAGGTATCGAACGAATTTTTTGATCAAGAGTGAGATAAGCACAAGAAACAATACAACCTAGAAAAGTCTAGAAAACCAAGGCATCCCAGCTAGGTTGGCACCCCTTAAGAGACCTAYACTAAGCAACCCACTAATTACATAGCAACATTATCAAACCAAGCCTGATCCCTCCGAGAAATCCTAGAAGGAAGAACACTTCGAACCCTGGCTACAACAATTTCCTTAATCTGATTATACAAGGCATCACAATTAATCACTTTATGGGACCACAACAAGCTATTCCTAGCTCTCCAAATCAAATACATTGAAGCATTAATAACAGCATAACAAAAGGCTTTTTGAAATTTTGTTTTCGAGCTCCGCTACACTTTCTTGAAACTATAAACATAGGTATTGCAGAAACTCCCAAGCAGCCATTGTCTGACCTTATCCCAAACCAAACAACTCACAGGACAACCAAAAAACAAATGGGCCAAAGATTCACACTGAGCTCGGCATAAAATACAAGTATCATCATCAACAACCTTCAAATGCAACAAACGCATCCTAGTTTTCAGCCGATCTCTCATGACCAACCAAGCTATAAACTTGTTCTTAGGAACAGTGAGTCTATTCTAAACAAAAGCACACCAATGAACCTGCTCTCCTAGTGGCTCCATCTTCTGGTGCAAAGTAGAAACAGAGAAATGTGCCATGCTCATAAGGTCATTCTGCAAACCCTGTCTCATAATGAGATCCTTGACCATACAAATCTTCCTCCACACCCAGCTGCWGTCCATGGGACATTGATAATCCCACCAACTCCGCTGCTTAATATACACAGAGTGGACCCATTTTATCCATAAGTTGTCTTTTTGTGTGCTATAGCCCAAACATGCCTAGCGATGTTACATATATTCCACACACTGATATTTTTAATGCCTAGGCCACCCATCTGCATAGGTTTACAAACCTCCTCCCATCTAACTGAGCCTACCTTGGTAAGAAAACAAGTACCCTGCCAAAAATAAGCTCGACAGATCCTTTAAATAGCATGAATGACTACCTGTGGTAAAAGGAAAACCTGGGACCAGTATAAATGGATTGTCACCAACACTGAATTAATAAGCTGAACTGTACCCGCAAAAGAAATATGTCGTGAACTCCAACATCGGATCCTAGAAGTCATCTTCTCCACAAGCACCTCACAATCCTTTACCCCAAGCTTCTTAGAAGAAATGGGAACCCCTAAGTACTTGAAAAGAAGAAAACCAGGAGTAAAACCAGTTCGGACAATAACAGCCTCACGGAGCTCCGTCTGCATACCTCTACAGAAAATCTCCGATTTGTGAAAATTAGCCTTAAGACCAAAAGAATCAGAGAAAACTTTAAAACCAGCCATGACAGCATCAATGGACTCCATATCCCCTTTACTACACAAAATCAGATCATCAGCAAAACAGAAATGGGTAAGCTTGCTAAGCTTGCATCTAGGATGAAACTGATAATTGGTATTAGCCACCATGTGTTTCATTACCCTAGAAAGATAGTCCATCACCACGACAAACAAAAGAGGAGAGAGGGGATCTCCCTGCCTCAAGCCCCGTTTAGGCGAGAAGAAACCATGAGGAGAACCATTAATAACCCAAGAATACACAGGAGAAGACACACATTGCATAATGAGCTAGAGAAAATGGGTAGGAAAGCCCAGTCAAGAAAGAAGCTCCCGCAAAAAATCCCACTCCACTGTATCATATGCTTTGCACAAGTCCAACTTCATAAGACAACTAGGCCTAACAGAGCCCCTATCATAGTGTCTGACCAAGTCCTGGCATAGAAGGATATCATGAATAATATACCGGCCACTAACAAAAGCCCCCTGGTTCTCAGCAATGATATCAGGGAGAAGCATCTTAAGCCATCCACATAACACCCTAGAAATACACTTATAAAGCACATTACAACAAGAAATAGGCCGGAATTGTGTAACATCAAAAGGGCAAGCAACTTTTGGGATAAGAGTAATAAAAGTAGCATTGAGTTGCTTCAAAACTTTCCCATGTTGAAGACACTGTTTCACAGCTGAAATAACATCCTTACCTATCATACTCCAATTATCCTTGAAAAAATGAGAGCCAAAACCATCAGGACCAGGTGCCTTATCCCCATTAATAGAAAACATAGCCTGCTTGATCTCCTCATCAGTGTAATCAGCATCTAACAGCCTCTTCATGTTGTTTGT
>SNQN01011104.1:0-19966 GCA_008642245.1 Bassia scoparia | reverse complement strand
AATCCTCTTAAACCTCGTGGGTGTTACATAGCTACTCCCTCTGTTTCATGAAGATCCTGCCAGTTACTATTCATACGCTTCCCAATGCATGTTTTGTATATCTTTAGTTATACATTTGAGAAACGTATAAGAATTGAATATTAATAATCTATTCATTAATACGAATCAAACAAGACCCTACATGACTATATTTATGACTATACATTGATAATTATTTACAAGATTCTCTTCACTTGTGAATATTGAAATAAACGGGTGTGGCATGAACTTCATGGAACGGAAGGAGTACATGTTACTAACTTTAAAATTATTTTACTTAATTTGCTCGTTTTGATCACATCTATTTGATACTTATATGAACTTATCTTATTTAATAAGTATTGAAAATAAATTGAAGAGAACAGTGCCTACATAGCTACATGTTACTAAGTTTAAAATTATTTTACCTAATTTGTTCGTTTACAGTAAAAAATTGAAACAAATGAAGTACTCCATCCGTATCAAAATAATTGCAACGATTTGACACTTTTTCTCTCTACTCTATGTCAAATTGTTGCAATTATTTTGATACGGAGGGAGTACTTGATTTTGTGATAATTTTTTACTATTTTAGGAATGTCAAAACAAAAATTAAGCTACATACTGTGTAACACTGTAACGTTATCCAGAATAAAATTCAAAATTTTAAAACCAAGAAAAATCAAAGTATCTACTAACCGTAAAAAACAAATTGACCCCTCAACGTCAATATACCTAACTTTCTGAGGACATTTCCGTCTAACTGCTCTTTTTACCGGTTCCACTTGTATCCGGTTAAAAAAGCAGTCAGAATACCGTGTGCTCCGTGTATCACAACGCCAACACTCAAATCAAACCCCCCTTTCTCTCACATCTCTCACCTCCACGTGTCCACTACCTTATCCTCACCCTCCACCCCCTCATTAAATACCCCTTCCTCCACTTTTTCCATCACTTCAATCCAACATTTAACAAATTAAAAACAATTTGCAATAAAGAAAAACAAACTCATCTTCTTCATCACCTTCAAGTGCCTTTTTTTTTCTCTCTCCTAAAACAATGGCGACTACTCTCATACCAGCTCACACCTTTGTAYTCCGAGCTTCCTCCTCCGGCAACAACACTCGCCGCAAAACAACCACCACCTCCGCCGCAGCAAACACCGCCGGCGGCGGCAAGTGGTGGGCCCCGATCTTCGGGTGGTCAAGCGACGCCGATTACATTGACTCATCCAAGGAAGAGACAGCTCAGGTCAGACCCGCGGAGAGCGCTGCTCCGAAATCGAAGTTTTCTGGATGTTTCACCGAAGAAAAGGCGAAGCAAAGAATTAGATGAGACGGACAAGACTACGGCGTCGTTCATCCGATGCACAACAAAAACCCTATGTATACATTCTCCCCATTGACTTCCCGTCTTGCCCTCGAATTTACTCCGATTACGAGCCCGTGAACCGTCAGCGGCGCCTTTGATTGTCGCTGCCATCTGTTTTCGTTCACGCATTTTTCATATAATTATAATTAGTTTAGATTTTGATTATAATTTAGTGACATGTTAGTTTAAATTTGTTGCCTGTTCATTGGAGTTTATAGTAGAAATGATAGAATGAAGCATGCATCATGCATGGAACTTTTTTTTACAGGTTTATATAGTAGTAGACAATGTACATGATAGTAGGACAGAACACCTTACATCACATCAGGATGCCAAATCTTTAACACTTTTCCCTCTGTAATTATACTAAAGCTTCAATCTTATCATGATCCTTCAAAAACAAATATATTGATCTCATGGATTAATACGAACCAGATACTTTTCCTGTCATTGCAAATCAGCTCAACCTAACACTATCACAAAACAACACAAAAAAAAACGAGCATTTGCCGCGTTTAAAATAAAAACATACAAATTGCTCATAAATAAATCAAATTACACTTTTAATTTGAATTATAAAGCTTTGTTTTCAAATTTTGCTATAATTTCCTATTAATAAATTAATTAAAAATATCATCAAAATTTAGTTCAAAACACACATTCTAATTAACATATCATCTTAATGATTTTTACACTTATTTTATGCACAGTGATCTAATAAGGTATGTTTGGGAGCGGAACCACTCTGGGAGGGAAACATCGTGGCAGAGGGTAGGGAATTGCTTTAGAAGAACTTATTTCACGACATTAGCATCAATAAGACATAACAATTATTACTTTACCTCTGTCCAAAATAACACGCAACGATTTGACATTTTATCCCATATCTATATCATTCTCGTTTACCTTAATGGATTCAAAAGAATTCTGCTAACCAGGACAGAGCGGAGGAAGAGCTGGAATCCCTAGAATACATTCGAGATTCTCTTTGAATTAAATTTACATCCTTCATTAGTGACTCTAACTTGTATACTATTTAGGGAATCACACAATCAAATCTCACATGTACAGATCTCTTACCTCTAAGGCTATTACAGATCACAGAACAACCACCCTAACTAACAATACACACCTCATAAAATGAGAAAGTAAACATTATCATCATTTCGAACACACTCAAGACGTAATAGACAGCGATTTCTGAAACTAATCAAACTGTTTCAAGCCAAACAGCTCAGATTGTGTTATCCAAACATTCAGGCAACGAGATTAATCCTCGAACAACGCCACACGTACAGTTTTGACCTAATGACAAGGATGTAATCTAGGTACAGTGTATCCATAAAATGGACGCTAAAGCAACTAATGCAAAAATTGCAGTTAAACACAGATAACATCTGTGCGTAGGCAACGGCATTATCCAAAATTTTGTAGCATCACGTCCAAACCTACATACCTCAGCGACATAATAAACTTACACATCTAAAACTATAACTATTAAAACAAGCTGATACTAAACAAATTCTAAACAATATCAATTAGAGTAATTTATGTTGACTAAGTCTATAGTTTTCTTAACCAAAGTCTCTACGTGATCGACAAACATTCTTAAAATCGAAAAGACTATCACTCGAGAAGATACTGTTCCTACGAAGAATATCTATGCAAACTCCTCGCCGTTAAAAATTAATCCACTTCGCCAAAGAAATAACAACGCGACAAAAGCCCAAAAAGAACACAATGAGGTTATGGAATTGAGCCAAGTACTCAATAGTTTATAGTTTTTTGTGACTAAGCAACAAAAGATTAGTGCTGAGAGTTCACATGATTGCGATGAATGAACTACTATAAGACCATATAATATAAATATGGACTGGCAATGAAAGAGAGGAGATTGTGTGAAGGCGGCCTTGGATACAACTGATGGTAATGTTCCGTTACAAAGTACTTGTTCAATTACAATTCATTGGTTGATTAAATCGGGAGAGTCAGGAATATTTGGAACGAGAATTGGTAAAGCCTAGACAAGCCCTACGAGAAGATGCACAATCGTCCAGTATACATCGACTTTTATATAATAACATCACTATTATAAGACTACAAAAGTGAATACATCTATACACACGAGCTACGATTGAAATCAACTGTCCACCAAAAATCAAAGCGAGAATAATCACAGTTCGAATGATCATACCACCGGCTTTTAGAAACCGACAGATAAGGCATAAGGGACAATCCTGCCAAGTTGGAGTGTAAGGAAGACTATGTGTAGGAGATAAGGCGTGAACTCAAAAGGAGGAACCTTCGTTTTTTTAAGAGAGATCGAATCAAGTTAAGTCAAGTGGAACGAATATACTCCACCTCTAGGCCTTGCATGGGTTTGGCCGGCACAGGTATTGCTTAAAAAACGGTATGAAAGACACGCTAATGGGTCATAAGACGCTACTTTTACAGTAAGTATTTAGTTATAATGCACAAACACCATAGGCTACCGGGCAAACCCACTCTAATACGCTCCCTTCAAAATGCAAAGGTACAGTGGGAAAAAAATTGTTCATAAACGAACAAACAGTTACAAGGCATAACATAAATGTGTGTTGAGTTGCATGAGTGCATCCCTCTTAAAACTTGCATGACTACAACATCCTTTGGATTCCTTCTAGCTTGTGTGAGGGAAGTATAGTAATCTCACCGATTTACAAATTGCTATTTTATACCTATCCCTTGAACATTTTTCATGTGATTTTTAGTGTTTTTTGGGGTTTTTAACACATGAATCCATTTCTTGACTATGTTGCTTGATGATACGCAACACGTCAATAATTGATTCATGTCTTCTTTGTAAAAATTGGAATACGAAGTAATATATTTTCTTTAACTTTTAATATCAACTTTTACTAAAAATGACAAAAACACCTTTAATAACAAACTTCTCTTTATTTCTATTTAAAAATCCACGTGCACTCAAAACAATAACTTAAAGCACTATTTTCTTCTCCTCCCTTAACATACTAAACAAGTAGGGTCTGTTCAAATCATATAATTTCATATGATCCAAAAAATCCGAATATATCAAAATTTCGAAAAAACCGGGTGAAATTTCAATCCGGAAATTTTCGAACAGGGTAACGACTTTTCGATTCGAAACAAATTCGGATCACAATCAAGTGCTTATAAATTTACCTTTTTGTTTTATATTCTCCAAATATCTTTAAAAAATCACATATTTTGGCATAATCCGAAACATCCGAAACTTGATTCCGAAAATTGGTTTTCGGGGATTATCGGATGTCCCGAAACTTAAAACCAGATCGGAATATATAACAAGGGTGTAAAACATAAACAATTAAAAGTTCGTCCACACCCAAAATTTCTATTAACACCTTATGGAGCGAAGTAATTTTTTTTTCACAAGAGTGATTGCAATGTATTCCCTCCGTAAAACATTAACTGCAACGACCTTCCGGGACATTTTTTCTTATCTTTATTTCATATCAAATCGTTAAAGTTAAATGTTACGGAAGGAGTATGAACTATGAAGCATATCGCTCATTTTCATCCTCGGGTGTTGCCAGGAATCTGCCCATAGTGCCATGCACCAAGCCGCAACAAATATACAATGCGTTAAACTGTTAATGTGTCCACGGTCCACCAACCACCTCTATGACTCTATCCATTACTGTTACTTGCTCTCCTTTTAGAATGTCWTCTCATAATCTCATCACATAAAAATTTTAAAATCATGTCTAATAAGGTTGGATTAGAATCAATTAATCAAATTCAAATCTAATAAGATGAAAAAGATTTGCGAAGTACAACCCCTGAAAAGAAWAGAGGGATTAATTTGTAAGAAATCAATCTCTCCAATGTTGGAGAGATATGGAAGAAAAACTCATCATTTCTATCTCCTCTTTCTTCCCCCTTTCCTCCCCTTCATTTCCCTTACACTTAGGGCGTGTTCGACAGTAGTAACGGTAAAAGTAGTTTTTAGCGGTAGAAGTAGCAAGTAGTTGAAAAACTAGTAAGTAACGGTGAAAGTAGCTGGTAGCAGATGTAACTAAATTTGTCAATATGAGTGTTTGGCAACAACAACGATTGTATTTATAGTAGAAGAAAATTAATTATCAAGTAGCTTTTATTTCCTTAGTTTAAACGCTAAAATCTAAAACGTTACTCCTACTAGCATTTGAAAAAACGTTACTCTCCAAAATTAACTTTTCAACACATATTCATTACATTTTTTCATTATACTAGATAAAAAAAACAATATCTTTTTTGTTAAAGTTAAAATCTTATTATATTAGCCCATAGTCCCATACTCTTAATTAAAGATTTATTTTTCTTAATTTTCTCCTAAATTCCAAACAAGACAAATAAAAAAGAAACAGAGAGAGTGCTTAAATCAACTTCCTAATCTTTTAGTGTGTCTCTAATCGGTTACATTTCGACACCATTGAAAATAAAATTTGATTTAATTTAAATATATCAAAATATTATAAGTTCCTCAAAATATGCAATCATTCAGAAAATTGTAACTTTCGGCAGTCCACTCCATTTCTCTGCCTCATGAGGTTCAATKCGAAGTACTTCATCCATCACTCAACAAAACAGAATGGGATAAGAAAATAAACATCACTCACTTAATTTGGAATGTCAGAAACCCATGCATTCCATGGACCATTTGAGGTGGGTCGACAAAGCCATGAAAAACTATCAGCTTTAACAAGTAGGCAAACCATCCGATCTCGGATGACATTGACACTTCAACCTGGCATTTTGCACCTTTCTAGTTAAATCACCAACAACGACGAGATTATACAATATCGGGGTGGTTCACTGTCCAGTATACACAAGTTGTATAATCAACTACTGCCTTCCATTTCATAATTTCCGTTCCAACCTAGACTTTCTTATCCAGAACGTTCCATAATAATTGTGGTGAAAGTGCTGGCTATTCCCCCAATCTGCCCGTCTTTCCAGTCACTTTGCTCCTACAACATATTATTGTTATTGGTTTTTGTTGATAAGCGTGCAGATACGACAACGTAACGGTAGGATAATTATCAAACTGAAGGAGTAATGAGAGTACACAAACCAAAATGATAATAAGAACAAGATATATTTAAAGGCCTGCAAAAATTCATTCCAATAATAAAGGCTTTCAAAAAACCCTAACAAAATACTAGCCATTAGCATCCAATCCAATTTCAACCAACCTTTATAAGTTGACTGATAGTTAGATATACATATATAAGCTGGACCAATTTCTTTGTCCTCCTCAAGTGTAATCGTATGCCAGCAAGACCTTTCCCAGAAATACGCTAGCGGGAAGATGCAATGAATTATGCGCAAGATTAACAAACGGTGTTTCCCAGTAAAGGACGTCGTATATAAAAGTCACAAATAGGAGGATCAATTGCGCTGCGTATATATAAAAGTAAAATATACATAAGATAACCATAGAAATTAAGTTTTTCTTCGTTGAATCTTTTACTATGCACTCATATAAAGCAGCCAATGGCAAACAGACCATATGACTATAACGACTAATCCTGGCAACTACCACCACAATATGACTTCACAATTGATAAGTTCAACGGTTACTTATATGGACTAACCAAGGCTAATTATGCCACTGCGTTCCACTATCTCGACAATTTCTCATTAGGAAATATATTTGGTTTTAAGAAGAAATTGAAAAAAAAACAGTCAACAAATGCGAATGCGAGTACTTGTAGCAAGAAGAATGATCCTCAACACACCCTCAATACTCCAACAGTTAAACACCAAGCATAAAGATTGTCTCCACAAACCTACAGAATCTTTGGCATACCTTCAAGTCTCAGAAGAAATGACTGCCGGATTCATTGCTCTACTTGCTCTCAACATCATAAAGATCAGATCTGGATATCTCAGTAAAAGGAAAAGATGAATGAAACAATATATAACCACGCAAATTTCAGTCCAATTTGCATGTCAAGTCAAAACCTGTGTGTACCACTGCATACACACATATTCAAACTATGAAAGCCAATATATCATGCAAAATTTACTAACCAGTTTGAAATGCTTATAAAAAGCTTAGAGTAGAAATTTCAGCAAGCCAAAATTAGCTTTGAATCTTGAAGAAAAACAGAAACAGACATGGATTTATACTAGCTCATATTGATTTAAGCATCTAGAGAAATGAACTATAAACGGGAACCCAAGTTCTCAGAATGATCTTGAATCTTTTCTCTTGACCAGAGCAAAACTTTTGCTAAATCATAGGTTAATTTGCACAGATTAGTGCAGTACGGCCCAATGCCTATTGAAAGTAAAAGGCAAAATAAAATAAGTGAAATTACGAACAAAACATCTCAATACAGGACAGCTACATTGATGACATGACTGAATGTATTTCCATCTTTTGTGTACGTCCAAACAAAAAATCTACAGGACATCGATGAAAATCCTGGCAAAGGCCAGACAGTGAGATAGATTAAGATAAGGCAGAATATGAAATTTTCCATGAAGATACCACGAATTGTAGGCCCATAAAAGAGGACAAGGCAGAAATGTAGATCATATCCAAAAATAAGTGTTTCAGCAGGTAAATTGTTTGCTTCATTAAAAAGCCATTGATAAAGATCTGGTACTATTGGAGAGCAAGGAAGGCAACAGAATTAAGAAATATGATAAATGGGCTATATTGTGAACCACACATTAATTTCTGAGGCCTAGAAACTAAAACACAGAATCAAACCTGTTAATGATTCTTTACATGACAGGATGACCCAAAGAACATCCACGACCAAATTAATTGATGTCATTACTTCTAAGGTCTGGACTCTAATTAACAACAAATTATAAAAACTGCAAGTTTATCCCTAAACACACATTGAAACACTAGACTTTAGCAACCAGGAGTCAGGAGTCAGCATCTGGTGCCAAGCAAGGAGTATAACGCAAATGCTAACATCAGATTGAATATTCTCTTGGGCTAACAATGCTAACACATCAGTTTACTTATCAAGGAAGAAAGCAGTATCTCCATGTTTAGTTAACCACCTACCTACATTTTCAACAGGTGCAATTTCTTTATATATTTCAACAAGCGTATAATCAACTCTCCAGTGGTGGCAAACTTATCTTATAAAGCAAAACATTTTCTTAGTGAGCCAAAGTATACCCACGTTTTCTTCTTTACTTCTCTTTGTCTATACTTCTTATCCTTCTCCCAGCTTCCTCTCCTTTTACATTACTTACCATTGAGTTTTCTTGTAAACATATGAGAGAGAGAGAGAGAGAGAGAGAAAATTCACAAATTATATTTACTGATATAGATATTATTTCCATGGAAGATATTTTTCATAAAAATTGTTTTCCATCAAAACAATGGCACCTTAGATAAAGAAAGAAGAACTAATGAAGTTAGAAGCAGCCAGCAGTCTATTCCTAGTCAGAAATGACAGTAGCAAACTTGTCGATTCTTTTGAATGTGGAACAGTGAAATTATAGCCCAAATGACTATCACCATACCATGCCAATCCTGTCCATCCTATATTCCAATTTAATAAGCTTTTTTGCAGGAAAAAACCATCAGACGCATATCCCTCATCCACTTCTACTTACAGTTTTACATTGAAAACAACTGAATCACCCAAATCTTACACCACTGTCATACTACTTTTTTTTATTCCAGCATCAATCACCACCTTTATGGATGCAAAATGGTCTCCAGAAGTGAACTTATGTTGTTGGAATGTAAGATATACASTTATTTGAGAAAACCATCAAGGGAAACCATAAGTTGATTAAAATTGGATTACTGCATGCAAGAGAACATGCCATGAGAAGCCGTATTAAGACTTGGAATGGCTGAATGAGTGATTGAGCAACGTKAGAAAGCCTCCAAAAAGATAGTACGCAATGTATCCTTAATCACAACGAGTGTAGTATCTTTAAAATATGAGTACTTAGTGAGGCAACTAYGCTAAGGCTGATGCTTGCAACATCTTACATCGCAAAAGAAGAAACCTCTAATACTAATGGGGTATTTGYTATACAAAAAATTAATYTAGGAAACGGATTCAAGCAAGTGTTTCCATTTTTAATTGTCTAGTATGAGCTATAGGTAACAAATACCGCTAGCGAAGGATAACACACTCCCCTCATTTGTTACCCWTCTCAAAGAGTGGAAAGAAATTAGGCTTCCTATCTCAATCACAAACTTTTCTATRGTTACCATTCCACTAAGATATCAAACAACTATTAAAGATGCACTTATTATTACCCTTTCACCTCCTCATCTAAACCATTTCCATTCCGTTTATGGTAATCATCCCAAACACCCCTATATCTTTTAACATTGTAACCAATAAAASTTGATGGCAACTCCTCTTATTGCTTCAATCACCATTAAAAAGTAGCTACACTAGGCTTTAACCAAACAATTGAAGCTCAGTCTCATAATTCTATAGCTAGTTTCACACTTTCAAAGCTAGTTTCATTCTGAATTCCAATCATGTGATTTCTACTTGTGTCATTGACAACATAATTTCTAGCTTCTTGTATCAACAGGATTCACAGCACATGTAATTTACGCCATTCTAAACGCACATGGAGCAACCAACACACCAAATCTAATCTGCTTATAAGCAGCAAACATAATAAAATATGAAAATTCACAATTATATCAGATAATTCATCAAAGTTAAACTTTCAATTATAAGAGAAAAGTACACCAAATAAGCTCGTGTGTGCAAAACTCGGCAAGACAAACGGAACAAACGTCCCTAAGAACAGGTTGTGCTCAATGATATTCTATAAAAAGAAAAAAAAAAACCCAAATGAAATCAACCGCTAAAACCCAAAAAAAAATAAAAAAAGCGATTAAAGGGGAAAGGGAAATTACTGAAGAAAACGGGGCGTATATAGAGAAGCATGAGTAGAAATTTAGGGCCTTTTTTTTGTGCTGTTGCGGATTTATTGGTTCCCTTGAATTATACAAGAACAAAGCCAGATTAGCAAATTTAAAATAATGAAGGGAGATTGAGAGAGAGAAATACGCTTACTGGCTTGAATGGATCAATAACGGAAAGCCATGATCCAAATTGGGAGGTTGGGTTTCTGTGGAGCACTGATTATGATATAGTTTGGCGAAATCTCGGAGGGGGTTGGGATTATTTAAAAGCCTCTGTTTTTAGTGTCAATATATATATTAGTCGGTCTTGGCCCCACGATGTTCGTGCCAATCAGATGGTCGTCCATTATTCAAACAAGGTGTCTCTCATACTACATTTCACCAAATATACCCATAGGTCTTTTCACCCTTCTATTGAGCTTCCTACCTCCCTGTGCTAAATTCTTTTACACAAACACTCTAGTCCTGATGACGCATCGATGTTACCAACTCCTACGAAGAAAAGAATGAACAAAACTCTAGGAGAAGAACATGCGGAATTAATTTGAAGCAAGTCACTGAGGAAGAAATGGCACCTAAAAATAACACCATCTGAACCTCACACATAAGTAAATTGGTTCGACGCTATTGGAGTCACTAGATCAAACACACGTCCACACTCCCAGTCTACCAGCTAGAGCCTAACGTTTATAATGAATTGACGAGGGCAAAAATCCAGCATTCGTCCAGTCCCTCTCCTCACCAGGTCCTAAGAACGATCTTATCTACTCTCACTTTGTTCTCATTTCCCATAACAAAGCACAAAAGACTGCTCACTTCTACCACCACCGACCACAAATTACACTTCAACACAACGAATTGACACGACAAAAAACAATCATCATCCCTCTGCCCTATCCTACTTTCTTAACTATAACACCACCGACAGACACTACATTCTCTCCCTACCAGTATCAATATAGTTAACGGAATATTTATGTTGTTTGGGGTTGTTTTTTCTTTTTTTGGATCACTAAATTCTGGCTCGAATCTCCAGCGCAATCGTTAATCAAGTATTAAGTAGCTTCGTTAATGTACCGAAATTGAACTCTGTACCCGCAAGTTACTTATAATTTCCCCGGTTTATATATACATTTATAGCACGGCGCAACGGATTACCGTAGGCTAAATCTCCAAATTTATCTTTTATTTTCGATACTGTCTCTACAATAATTTTAAAAATCTCGGGAGGCAGTCTCGATAGCGCTTTCGACTCAGCCAAACACCAGTTATTCATAATTTTCGGCACATTAAAATTCTCAATAACAACATGCTCCGGGAACTACATCTCACGAACTTCGTTTTCAACTTTTTAATTGTGCGGGGAATCGCCACCTTCACTTATTACCAGTAATCCGACTCAAATATGCTGTTTCCGCGATATGCATATATTAATAGACCCTTTGCAAGGTATCTACGAGAGATCAACTGGAGTGCGCAATGTTAATAGGAAAAAGCACCAATTAAAATATAAATCTAAACAACAACACTAATAAGTTATAAAGGATCTTGGGCGGTTTGATTGGAAAAATGAAAAGCCAGCATAACTGAAATAGAAACATAGATACAATATGATGCATAGTCGGGCCCATGCCCCATCACTTAAATCAATTACACAGACGCATTAAACTAAGACAACACACCCAATTCCAATCGCAAGTAAACACCATATAAGCGTCAGAAATCTAAAACCAATTGAAAGCTCTAAAAAAACAAAATTTAAACTATCAAACTTCACTTTGAGCACGGAATCACACTATAAAATTGAGAGACAACAACTTATCCGTTCTTCTATACCCGTTCATCCCGAATGTGATTCAAATCAATCAAATGCTTCATCGCATAGTCCAATGTATAGCAGTGTACCGCCAACCATAGTTTTGCTATCAACCAAATAAGTAATATCAAAAACTTAGAAACGGGGTACTACACGCTGAAATAATCCAGACAAACAAGTAACAATAACAGATTACTCAACTAATCCACCGGATGACACACTAAGATTCATTTCAGAGAGATACTACCCTAGCCTATTTCTTTGAACGGTGCTGATGGAGGTTTGGGTCTTCTATCCAAATCTCCAAGCGGATACTCACGTTAACATGCCGATAGTAACGTAGTTCTCTTCTCAACGTCACACCTACCATCAAAATCACCAATATCTAGCCTAGCAATGAGCATGCCCATCATTTAAATCCTAGCGTAGTGAATCCAAATCATCCCAGACATAGATGCAATGCTCCCTAAACATCGCAATATACTCTGCCCAAAAACCTTAGCCTTGTAAAAGCAACCCCACGAAGCAGTGCAACCAATCACACAAATTCTAAAATAACGGATGAACCTGAACTTCCGGAAGCGACACACACCTCAATGCCCCTGCATAACAGTTTGTGGATGCTTTAATGAAATTCCTCATGAATAACTGCATGCACGCCAATCAAATTGATTTAGATTCGCGGCGTCACACAGGATACAGAAAAAAAGAGTAGTGGAACAATACAAAACTCATGTAAATCGGAGCGCACACGCTCTGACCACACCATAATCTCAAGCTAGCGAGGTGGACCGTCTCAGCACAGTCAAATCAAATACGGGAGCTTCCGATACTGAGAACCGACTCCTAACGCAAAGATCATTGCGACCAGTTACCTACCGAGAAAGAATGCATATCCAAAGATCTTGAGAGGCAAACCGTTCTAGGATAAGGGTTGTGTGCCACTTCGACCTTTGGTATTCGAGCCTTACTCAACGACGAGCAAGGCACAAATTCTTTTCCATATATCACACACAAGAGAACGAATACACAAATACCCTAACCAAATCCGTCAGAAAAAAACCAGTTCTTCAGAACAAACGTAAACATACGTTGTACGGTCTTGTTAATTGGCTCACCAACTCCAAACCATAACTCAAAAGCCCAACAAACTCAAACGTTCAAACAACAATAATAACACGCATATCTCGATAAAAATAGGTATATTTCAGCAAGTGTGCTACGTTGTTCACCTATGCGCACCAAGAACACTCAATCTGTGCTAATAAGCTGAGCTAACACCGAGCGAGCAACAAAAAAAAAGAAAAAAAATAACAGCTAACCCGAATTTTGAATGTAGAACGTCCACATAACTATTGCACATGTTGAACAACCCGTCATCAAAAAACAGATGTCGCGTTGAGTCGTATACGTGAGAGAAGAACAAAATCCAATCAAGAACCTCCTTCGACCAGAAAAGCAGTATGGGATAAAGTCAAACGAAGAGGCAAATAAAAAACTCACGTCACTCCAAAGCCGCGAAGCAATACATACCCTTCTAGACAAATAGACTCATGAAGGTGATCAAGCGCGGTCTAAACGAGTCGTAGCGAAAAAAACAAGCAATAAAGTAAAAAATGTACCAACGAATTGAGCCTGACACTACACGGAGGTTCTATTCACTTAACACGTTTTACCGTCGCGGTGTTGACTCGATGCCTTTTAACATTATGTATGAAGTGATTGATGATACTTCATACGCATATTTGTCAATTCAATTCAACTCTATGAACATTGAATCGAGGCTAAAAACATGACCAGATAACCAGACTAACGTAGGTAAATCCACCTCTTTGAGATGATAGAATACCCTCCAATATCAAGTGTGTAACTTGGTTCTGGTATCCTAACATTATAGCAGTAGACATTGACATATAGTGAAATCTGACTTCACGGGAAAACTTACGAGGCACATATCTCGCAATTGTAAATTACCGTTGCTAACATTCAGCTGTGCGCTTGATGTCTACACAGCCCGCACACGGCCATACCATTTTTGTCACTCCTCAGTTTTTGGGCACTCGAGTCCTGGGCTGTAATCAGTTAAGGCATTTACAAAGCAATGTGATCTTTGGTATAATCAACGTACACTCCTGCAAACTGATTGATCTCGGATTAGTCATTCATCGCTGCCATCAGTAATTGTTAATTATGCCCTTTCAAGTCAATTTTACCCATACGAGTCTTTGACTAACTCACTGCATGTTGGTCGCCGTCCAGCATGTTGTGAAACCGATAGTTGACAATAGCCTTCTCGAACCCGCTAGAATAAGTTCTCTCACTCATGCACTGCAAGCTGACCAAACTCTCTCCAAATTTGCATGCATAGAAGCAGCATCTCTCCACACAATTCGTTACCGGTACATGGCAATATAAGAACAAAAAAGCAAGTATGTAACAAAACACAACAGATGACCATCCTCATCAAGACTTATCATTATCCAGATAGCCCCACTCTCAATACACATCGAGTTTAAACAATCACCAAAAACATTGACTAACACACTACAATTCGGCCCTCATACATAAGGCCAGATAAGGAATAAATCCTTCTCCAAGTCGACCAGATGTAAACCAACCCGATAAATAAGCGCCAATGCGGTTCACAAACACTCACACGACCAATAAAGCTAATCTAAAATTAATCCAAAACATTTCGTACGCTCCCGACCACGTATAACTGATCAATTCATCTTTCTTCTGTTGGGGAGCTACTAGTGATGGTATACTCACCAGAACGTTCTACCACATGCTCAACGCTATTCACTATTAAATCTTTCTTCGCACTCTGCACATATCGCTCATTTTCATATTCTAGCTTACCTTCACATCACTGTAGCCCGCCATATGACTACGATTTCTCACTTCAAAATCAGATAATGCTCTCGAAAGCACTCGCTCGTCATAAGCGTCACCGAGAATGCTAACACCAATCGACAGAGTGACCCCTTTACCCTTGCGTTGTTGCACAAACCTGCGCCTTCGCTCTCTTCACACACAGTTCAACAGGAAGCCCCTGACAAACCTTATTTCTTGGACACAACAACATCACAAGCATACTATTCCCTCCGAAACCACACTTCACTATCCACAATGCTCTTCTCATGACTTTAACCTTACTACTCCGAGCAATACTCAAAAACTACAATAATAATATGCAATAAAAAAACAACAAGACATCAAAAGGAAAATCACAAACCTAATAGATTTATCCAATAAAGCCATAATATAGATACCAACATAAGTTCTACAACAAGACAGCTACTCGTAAGAAAACTTCTTACTCTCTTGATATGGAACGATGTCTTGGCGTGCTCGAGTATGTCCTTTTCTCTCCGCTGCGGCTGACCGTTGAACAAGACTCCATAAGCAACCCCCACTCCAAATCAAGCAAAGAGTTAACCAGGAACATCGCGCTCGATACCAGTGAAGCTGCCCATCTAATCATGGCAACATATGATCCTTCTTTCATGGTAATATACGATGGTTACGAAGCCCCGAGTGTGCCGCTGGTACTGACTTATACGCTTCTCCTCCAACTTTGCCGCTTGGTCTCTAGGAACTAATGAAAACAAACCAGCCAAGGCCACGCCCCTTTTGCTCATACGTTACTTAGATCCAGTGCACATGCGTCACTACAAGAAAGTCTAGCAATCCACGAGAACGAGAGCTCCTTCCTCACGGTGAGACCAAGCCCGGCGTTTACTGGTCTACCTGCCGGTGGAGTACTTCCATGTCGTCTTAGAGGTGGAACAGAACAACCGCCGGATTGTAGAGGATTGGCTCCCAAGCCGTCACTGCCTACTTACATGTCAATACAGCGCAGCAAAAAGCAGACACTAACCCAAAAAATCATCTGTTTCCCCCAATATCTATGGAACAAGAAGCAATTGGCGTCGTGAGCATCGATATGATCCAGCACAAACGTATCTTCGACGTCGCGTAGAGAGAAGCTCACGGACAAAGCGAACTCTAAGGAGGAAGCTTCGTCAAAAGATTGAGAGCGACGTGCACGCTTAATATTAGGGTTTCGAATTAGAAAGATTAACGGTGTATGGCAGGTGGTTGTTTTGCATACTACGATGAATGCTTGGTATTCCTTATGAGGTGAAATTATGACAACAGTTCTCTAAAAATATTAGACAGCTTCGAAAGAAACGACTACTCATTATTATATCGTGTACTTTGTACAACTAAATAACGAAGAATAACATTTTAAAGCTTCCATAATACGTGAGAACAAGAACCTTTGATTTAAATCAATACAAGGATCATTTTAGATTTTCATCTTGAGATTTCTTTAATAGATTTTTTCTGCCGACCCTATTTCGAACTTTTTATTATAGGACTACAACAACTATTCTTGACTATTAGAGATAAACAACAGAATTTTCAAGAAGGAATTGAAATAGTTCGACAAGGTACCAAATATAATTCGGCTTGTGTCATATTATAGAAACATAGAGAAACGGTTAGGCAATATTTGAGTACTATTTAATTCTAAACAATATAATAAATTCCAGGTTAGCAAATGCGAGGCAAAAAAACAATTTACCTCAATTGGGACGAGCAATACCAGCAAAACAGTGAGTGGCAGCGCACGATAATGCCGGCCGAACCTGATCGATCAACATAGTCCAGATCTAAGCTTTAATTTAGTTTGCACTGAAATACAAGAACACCGAAAAGAACAAACGATGCGTTTATGGCTTGAATCACAGGAGACCAAAAGAACCGCGAATCAAGCTCTTTCGGACAAGAAACTTCACCGCAAAACAAAAAGCGCAATGGTGAAAGAGCACAGGTGGGGGAGGAACATCAACAGCGAGAGCACAAGAACCCCCACGCTAGATAGCTAGAAACTCGATGCACAAACCGTCAGCTCCAGTTAGAGGAGAACGACGCTCTCCTATTGACAACCAAATCATCGGAAGATGATTTATTCACCTCCCCATTCTGATTAACATATGGACTACCGTAGACTACGGTGCTCTATTCTTATCTCCATATCATATTGCGTCAAATACTCAATCTGCATTCTGCAAGCCATGCACTCTAACGAGCCAATCTTGTGTTTGCTATCTATAATAAACGTTACAATTCGATTTAATAATAAAACTTAATATCGCTCCAATTCTAGCTCATCTTAAAACTTACAAAAACGGCCAACAGGCAAGAACAGACTGGGAGTGTCTCCTCTGACATGATCCGACAGTACTATATAATCTCAACTCACTTCGTAACCCGATTCTGTGTTTATCTCACAACTCAAAATCGTAGAATTCGGCCGAGTCATTAGGCGGAAATTCGTATTTGAATAAATAATGTATATATCTATAGAAGTTGTATCTACAATTCTAAAATTCCTATAGTTTCGGTAAAGTGTCGCCATCAGAATATATAAGAGAGGTAAATTTATTTTATAATTTACATATGCATGATTGACGCAAACCGAAATAGTATGCGATCCAGCAATTACACAAAGCTTATGACTAACTAAAGTAAGAACGAAGCAAGCAAAAAGACCAGCAGCACAGTAAGAAGCACTGAACAACAACATGGTATATGCCAGGAGGGGTAATTTAACCTCAAATCGACTAAAAACAGCCTAATCGTATATAACTTTTCTAAACACTATCCATTACTACGCCAAGTTTGCCATTAAATATATAGAAAAAGTTAAAATGGATAATGACTGATGATTGATCAACTTTCACAACAAAAGTCACTAGACTAGATTAGATGACCTTTGCTCTAAATCTAATACTAAATTAATACATAGTTCTAACCATAGACAAAAAAACTAAATCAGACACAGAATACTAATAAAAAAGAAACTTCCATAAGCACACAAATCAATTTGCTTGACAATAACACCAAAGGAAATTGTAACACAGAAACACGTAAGTTAAGTCAAATAGTTATATTCTAGCCACACATGACAATGTTGATGATTTACTTGGTCTATAAAGCACTATTACACTTTGTGCACATGATTATTCTAAATACAGATAACTTCTTTCATCAATTAACCATAAGACATTACACTATATGAATAGACAAACCAACCACTAAACCACTTAAAAAAATATCACAGGATATATTAAGATATATTGCGGCGTTATAAGAGAAAAAAGGACCCACAACATAATCTTGATAGATATTTTTAGATGCAGACGCGTGCAAAAGGCAAATAGGTGATTCCAATCAGAGCACGTAGAGTCCATTGCCTTAATTGCCTTGTATAACTTCGTCAGCCCTGTATTAATTGGCAATACAAATGAGAGCGAATCACACGGACCAAGTAGGAGAGTCTACCAACTACGGATTTTTGAATCGCGTATCCTATTTATAGATAGGATACGATTAGTAAACTCTAACCGAGTTTATACTCACCTTTGTTCCTTGAGAAGTGTATACATCTGAGTTCATATGCTAAAATATGAATATTGTTCATTAAATTGCAGGCGATTGTAGGCGTCATTGGAAGCGCAACATATTCATCTAAACAAACCCAACGCACCTCAGGCTACAATGCACACCGGGTTGCTCCATACCTTCAACACACTATTAACAAGCAACTACGACAACTGAAAGAGTGGCAGACCAACAACATTCAGCTGGCCATAAAGTCCATTTTTCCCCCCAATTTACAGTCACACCACATACCGTGAACATTACAAGGAATAGTTCTGCAGAACCACGAAAGTGGCCCGCCAAACAGATGTAGAAATACCGACTATGACATGAATGAAAAAAAATACCACAACATCCATACCCGCACAAACCAAGCATGCGCAATGGCCGTATATTAAGAACCGGCGAAACCGCCTATTCTGGACCCTCCTCAAATAAGTGCAAGCTCACGTGTAAAACTACCTAAGACCGGGAACAACTGTTCATGATATACATTGTATATTATTAGAGCAATGCGTACTGTAGCGCCATACTGTTAATCCGCAATGTCTACAAGATGTTTTATTTAGACATATCGCTCGGATGAAAGATCCAGGAGTATTAGAATAAAGAGGCACACAGTAAACGAAGGCCTCACCCAGCAGAGAGCACAGTGGGTCCTGGACTTATCTCCACGCACAGATGCAGTATCGGTGAGCTTGCAAAGAGGCTATGCAGGAGGCGAACAAACACTATCTCTTCTTGCAGACCAGGAACCGCATTAGGAAACTCTGGAAGCAGAAGCACGGATCATTACAATAGATTCGGCACTTGAGTTGAAGGCCACAATATAAATGAATTGTGAAAAGATCCTTCCATATTGCTTAAAGGAATATGGAAATTGAAGTTGGCTCGAAGAACAACTTATAGAATTTGGGTTAGCATGTATGTCAACAAAGTCAACCTATATAAATAAGCACATGAGCACAAAACAAAGGGGCGCATTAAACGCGCGCACACACATCTACAAACCACATTAACGGGAAACCAGGGTATCTCAGAGCAACAAAGCGGCAAGGTCTTGCAATGTACATAGATAGCAACTGTAGACAAAGTATGACAAGATTCACAATCTGAGATTCAAACACACCAAGATTCGGAAAGGCTGCACCATATACATTTACGTTGTTGCGAATCGAATAAAATAGAACGAAAGTGCTTTCATTCGAAAGAAAAAACAAAGCAGCAACACCAAGAAAGATAGGAAGACTTACACCAAATGTTGTCGGCGAAATTATGACCAAATATGAAGACGAAGAACACACCAACCCACGAAGCAATCGACAACAGCCGAAAAAACCGAACAAACAGGCAAAATCGCTGAAACTAAACAATTAAGGTTTCACTAAAGCTCACCGCCG
>SNQN01011103.1:0-19968 GCA_008642245.1 Bassia scoparia | reverse complement strand
AGAGAGATCCAATGCATAGAGGATGCTGAGATTAAGTGAGAAGCGAGGAGGAGGTATGGAAACACCTCATATTCGATGGTGCCCCCCATCCTCGGCCTACACTATTCCCATCTAGAGTTGCAAAGCAAGGAGTAGGTCCGCAGCTAACTAAGTCATCTAGTTATCTGGAAAAACCTTCAGCGTAACCTACATTCCTTCAACTGAGTTATATTAGTCGAATTCCTTCAAATGCTAAAATTCCGAAAGACATATTAACTGAGAAGAAGGGAATTGAAATCGGTGGAGACTTCTGGTTTTTCTGAACAATGTAGTGTTATTTTACAAAAAAAGTCTCCACAAGTTGAGGGATCTGGGATTTTTGTATCCCATGTGACATTCGAACTGTGCATATCGACAAGCATTATGTGATTTAGGTGCAAGTGTATTACTGTTTTGCCTTTGTCGGTGTGTAAAGAGATGAATATGGGAGATCTATGAAGTGCACTAGTATGACCCTTCAAACGGCTGAAGGTTCTCTAAAGCACCCTTTGGGTATTCTCATAGAGATGTTCCTGTGCGAGTGGGTCGATTTTATATTCCTGCGACTTTCTTGTTCTTAATATGGAAGGAGTTTCACATTCCTATCATCTTAGGCCAGAACTTACCTTCATACGCGGGGGCTGTCATAAATGTGAGGAATGGGAAGATTATCTTAATATTGGGGATGACAAAGTCACTTTTAATCAAACTAGTGCACATAGAGGTCCCATGCTGGAGGAGTCATGTTTAGTGTTGGTATTGTCGACGTTGTGTGCAGGATAAAGACCCTCGATCTCTTCTAGAGATCTTCTGGAGGGCATTATGTGTGTGATTCTTTGCAGGTGAAGGTGAAACTGGAAAGAAACTACTCCTTGTGAGTTTCGTATGGAGAACAAGGAGATGCTTGACAATTCACGGCTTAAACTCTTTCCTACGAGGTTAAAGTCGGTCTGTTGTTGAGCTTGGTTTATGCGGAGGAAACGAATGTAAGCATGAAAGGTTTAAGGTCCGCAAGCCACATTTCATTGTGCGATAGAAATGAATATATTGGCGCTTATGGAGATTCTATATCTTCAGAGCCACCTCGATTAGTTGAGTATAATCGAGGTAATGCGTCAGGCTCGGCGATTAAACAAGCGCTTTGAGGGAGGCAACCCGTAGTTTAATGCTTTGTAAATAGTATGTAGCTAGTGAGTTGTAGTATAGAAGCTTTCTGTGTGAGTGAGGAGAGATTGATCAAAATTTGACTAAGTGCTCAGGTGTATAGCAGCTCCGCAGAGCTCAAAACGATCGGTTTGAGGTCGTAGGTTCAAACCCAACCGATCGACTGCGAGAACGAACTGAATTTGGGACTTGAGTTCAAACCGACGGTTTTGGTCAAACCGATTGGTTTGGGCTGTAGGTTTGATTCAGTCGATCGGTTTAGAATCATATGAGTATTATGGTCTGAGGCCAAACGATCGTTCAGGTAAACCATCGGTTTGATCGTCGGTTTGATTTGGTCGATCGGATGGTGAGCTGAAGAAAATTGAAACGCAGTTTCAAACCCATCGGTTTGGTTAAACCGATCGGTTCGGAGGATTTTCGCGAAATTTCAAACATCTCTGAATCGGGTGAAAGAGTAGTGTTTTCTAACTGGAAACGACATTCTAAGAAAGACCCACTACATATAGTGGGCACACCCAATTTTTGCCAAATTCGGCTCCTAAAGTGGTTTTCTGGGCACTTTTTGTTTTCAGTCAGATAAAAATTGCCGAAACATGTCCGATCTTTCTCATTCCTTCGTTCTTTCCACTATGTATGGGTGCGCTTGATATACTTCTTCCTTTTGCATTGAGGACATTGCAGAGGTTGGCTTGGGGGAGAATTGTCAAGCTACTCTAGCGATTTGAGGTAAGTTTTATTGCTTTCTAGTTAGATGTTTGCTTTCTTAGGATATTTCAAGGTTTGTACCATTCATTTAGGAGTGGGAGTTTACTTGCAACCAAAAAAATGTATTGCTTTATTAGTGTAGCTTAGAATAAAAGTTAGTGATTCCTTACTCTTGTATATATTGGATTTTTCTCGCAAAGCATATCTCCTTTGTGCCCCATAATGAAAATATTTGATGCTTGTGACTTTTGAACTTGACCTTTGTGAACTTGTTGATTTCTTTTCTGATTCTTAACTGGATTAGATAGACATGATTTAGCCTGATGTATCTTTGGAACGAGGAAGAAACTTACCTTGAGAGGATTTGAGCTTAAATGCATGATTATTCATATTTCTTTCTTGTGTGTTAGATCCTGGTGTGTCACTTTCTCGTGTCTTGGCTTGTACTTGTCTGTTTGACTATTTGGTCGTGTGTTGAGTATGATAGAGGCTTTCATTGTTAGGAGACGTGCTTCAGTGTATAGAAACTCTATTATCCCTTGATCCCTGATTTTGAGCTTGATTCCCTTCATTTCATGATTACCTAACATTACAACCTATTTTAGCTTTGTTCGAGAAACCCAAGTTTGGCTTGGGGGAGCATATTGGAGGGTGTTGTGTATATAGTGGGTGTTCTTATTGGAGGCTATGATTGGTTGATATTTGGGTGATTTAGTGTTTCGCAATTGGTTCTGTAGCTTGAGTATTGTCATCGTCTATATGTAAAGTGCAAGGCAAAAGTTGTAATATTTTAGTTTTAAATAAAAAGTGAAAAAAAAAAAGAAAAAAAAGAAAAAAATCCAAAATCCAAAATAAGTTCTTATTCATAGTTTATTAGTCCAATAATGCCTTAGCACTTGTGTTTTCTTGTAACAAAGATGGTGATACTATGTGGTTGCGGTTTTCGGGGTTGGTCGATTTTGGTTTCTTGAGTTGGAGTTTACTTGGAGTTGTCTTAGCCTTATCACTTGGCTATTTGTGTTGACTGTTGAATGCTCCCTTAAGCTAGACTTTTAGCTCACATTTCCCAAAATTATCTACCCTAACCTTAGCCCCATTACAAGCTACTAAAAGTCCTCTCTTGATAAACACGTGTCCACTTGAGTCTTGTAGATTGAGTACCTTCCAAGGTCATTAATGTGCATGCATTTCGAGTTGACTTGTAGGTTGAGTGCTTTGATAACCCTTTCAAACACATGAGTGTTGGTGAGATGGGAGGGTGCTTAAATATTTTAGGTACAAAACATGATTTTGTGCACATTTTATGCATTGTGGGGTGGTGAGCGAATGGGTTCATTTTTAACCCACCACACAAAGGAGGAGCGCCACTAGTGAGAAGTTCTTCTTGATTCCTTTCTCTTTGTTCTTGATGGCTAATTGTGTTGTTGATGATTCATGTTTTGGATAAGCATTGAGTTACTGGGATCCTTGGTCGGGGAATTGGTCATAAGTCTATGCGATGTTGTTTTGATGGGGTGAGACGTGTTTTGCTTGAGAATCTAATGGAGCTTGCTTGAGGACAAGCAAGAGTTTGGCTTGGGGAGTTTGATGTATTGATTTATTGCATGGTTTTCCCCTCATTCTCTTGTCATTTAGATGATTTTGGCCTCCTAAAGGCCTTGTTGCTACTAATATTGTGCGTTTAGTGTTTTGATTAGTTTCAGGATCTTTTCAATGCTTTTGGATCGATTTGGGTTGATTAGAAGTCACTACGGAGCTTTGAGAGGAGTAGCGAGGAGCTAGGAGTGGAGCTATGGACATATGCTCACTCTTTTGGTCATAAGTCATAGTTCGTATGTCGGATTAGTGTGATTCAAGTTGCATTGGAAAACTAGACTTCGAGAGCTTCGATTTGATAGGTCATATCCTATTTGGACAACCAGAGCTTGAGATATGGCCTTCGAAGATAGCCACAGCAGTCTGCCGCGTATAGCTCAAACCGATCGGTTTGACTTAAACCGATCGGTTCAGGGTCGTTTTTGCCGACTATAATTATCTCTTTTAGGCTGATTTATTGAGAGATAGGATAGTCTTTTGAGAGGCTCATTTAATTTAGATATAGCAAGAGTATTTAAGGAAGAAATCCTAATTTTGTAATCATCTTTTATTCTATCATTAGTTTTGATGAGAAATAAGAGAGAGAACTCAATTACATTTGTGGAACCTTAGTTTTGGCTTTGGAAATAAAATTCATTCAATCATTCATCAATTGCAATCATTCTTTTGGTAATTAATTCTTTCTTTAATTCGTTTCTTTATTCGCTTCAATTTTGATACTCTTTATTATTGTTTTTATTGTTTTAGGTTTTTATTATTGCTTTTAATTGTTCTACACTTTGTTTATGTCTTTCCCAATTGCATCATTATGTTTTAATTTATTAGAGCGAGTAGTCTAATTTCTAGAGCGATTGGGGATCTTGTAGCAATATGATTGATTTATAATTGGTTTGATTCAATTCATGGCTTGGCTTTTAATCGAATTCCTATTAGATTGTTATTCATGTTAATCAATTTCGTAGGCCCGACTTAATTGCTTAATCTGATTAGTCACAAGTCTCTAGATCTAGCGATTGAGACTTAGAACAGATCAACATCAATAGGTTAGAACGAGACTTCCTAGTCGAGAGATACGGTTAGGAGTAGTTTTATGGTTCAATTGATTCGAGAGAGCTTTGATCCTGTTTGATTATGCCATGTTATGAATTGTTGATGCCAATTTGCTGTCAATTACTGCTATAGTGAACCATAGCTCTAGATTCTTTAATTATATAGTTTAATTTCTTCTYTTAYTCKTTGTRATTAGTCTTYGTTAATCTTAATCACAAACCAACGTTTCTCTTGTTAGTTTAGATGCTTTTATTCAATTAGTCAGTAGTTGTTGTTTCCTCGTGGATACGATCCTGTTACCACTAGCTGCAGGTMAGTCTTAATAGGTATTTTTGATAGGTACGCGACAAGCCTGTCAAGTCTTCCCACGATGGAGAATTTGAGGAAAAGAGGGATTCAGGTGGATGAGACCTGTGTTATGTGCAATGAGAGAGCTGAGAAACAACAAATCACTTGTTCATGACTTGTCCGGTTGCAAGACACATCTGGTTGGCCTCTCATCTGGGAATCAGAGTAGATGATCGCAGTTGTGGCGACTTCAAGGACTGGTTTGSTAATTGGTTCACCTATCTGACTAAGGAGAAGATCGAGTGAGATGTGGATTGTCTTAGTTGTGGCTAGTTGGTGTATATGGTGTAATAGAAATGACATTGTCTGCATAAATGCTAGGGTAAACCCAGAGTATGTTATGAGAAGATTGCATGATGAGATGGATCATTGGAGGAATATCTTCAATGATTGCACTGATGATTTGGATGATGGAATGGTTCCTACCAGGAAAACAGCCCAACTCCTATGCTAACCTGGACTAAAGGGTAACTGACAAAGTGATGGCAGTTGTGTGGTGATGACTAACGGTGCATTGAAGGCTAAAGGTAGCTCGTGGAAAGCAGCGGTTGGTTTTGTCGTGAATCAAGATGGGCATACAATCCTGAGCAAGGGTACAAGAAACTGGGCTGTGGACGCGACTCAAGCCGAGTTCTTAGTTGTGTTAATGGGGTTAGGAGAAACTAGGGCTATCTCCATGAGTGTGGAGGTTTGAACTGATTGCCAGCTCATAGTGGACTGCTTGCAGAATGAGGAGAAATCACCAATGGGATGTCGTAGTATCCTTCTTGATGTTATTGATATTTGTAATTCATTTTATTATGTTATGATTCGTAAGGTTAGTCGTAGTCTGGTTAGTGTGGCCCAGGTACTAGCAACTTGTGCTTGGAAAAGGCTCTAACGTTGTTTGTTCTTTGTTGCTATTTCAATAAAAAAAAAAGAACCTACATTTTTTTAGGTTAACTTATTGACCTAGTCAAAACTCTAAACGACTACCCTAAATTCTACATCCAAAGATACCCTTTACCTCCAACATTTACCTTACCCTTTTCTTTTATTTAAACTTTAAAAAAAAGCAATAAAACATTATTTCAGGTAGTGAGTGACCCTCACTATCCCATGTTCAGTGAGAGGGTGTTACTTCCTCGATAACTGATGAGAAGTGATTATTGCAACGCAGCGAGGGGGTGTGTTGGGACAAATGAGTTTTGGACACCTTCAGATGTATCACTGGACACCTTTAAATGTGTCACTAGACACTTTTAGATGCTTATCTGGACACCTTTGAATTGTTATGTAAACAAGTTTAAAATAACGCATGATATATGAACATGTGTCCTTGCTTTTTCATATTTCAACTATTTGTAGACCCTCCTATTTTAGTTAGATTTTGGACATCTTAAGATTATATGTGGACACGTTTTGAACTCAGTTAGACATCTTAAAATTGCATTTGAATACCTTTCGAACTCAGTTGGACGTGCAAGATATTATTGCCCAACACATCCCTACACTATGTTGTAGTAACACTTCCTCATAACTGATAAGGCTATGTGATGTCAGCATGTGCATCATGTTTACCCCCAACACAAGAGTAAGTCGGTATTCAAGGGAACAATGTATCAACGTATGAAGACTCTTCATACGTTGATTGAAGACAAATATTGATGACCATGTAATGCCAAAACAAGTCTTTATACGTGATTCCACAACCTTCTTACCCTAACTAACCTCTTTTTCTCAACTCGTCATCATAATCAGATAATCTTATCTCATTTGTTTTCTTAGATTACGCTTTGATTTCTTTCAAATTAAAAACTCCCACATAACACTCAGTCTTCTCACTTTCTCAAAACTTTTTTCTCTGACACATTTCACTTGCTATTTTCTCCTACCGAACTCCACTTTTCAGCACCCTTTCCATGACCCAATCAATCTAAATAACCCCAATTCAGAAACCCAATTAACAAATAACAAACAATAATCATGCCAAATTCTGCCTCAAATGATCACTCAAACACTGGAAACACCCAAATTTCCAGCACCCAAAATCGCATTTGTGATTTCTGCTCTGAATCAGTAGCATTGATTTACTGCAGGCCAGATTCCGCAAAGCTGTGTTTGTCTTGTGATCGTCAAGTTCACTCAACAAACCCACTTTTCACAAAGCACACAAGATTTCAGCTTTGTGATGGATGTGATTCATCACCTGCTACAATCTTCTGCTGTACTGAGAACTCAGTTTTGTGTCAGAATTGCGATTATGAAGTTCATAATCACAGCACAAATGGGAGTTCTTTGAACCATGATAGGAGGCCTCTTGAAGGGTTTAATGGGTGCCCTTCTGTTGTTGAGCTTTCTGGGATTATTGGGTTTGAAGATTTTGATCCAAAATCATTGATTTCGAGTGATGAGAATGAAAATGATAATAAAGGTGGTTTTTTTAATGGGGGTTTGTTCAATAATGAAAATGATGATGATGGGTTTTCTGATTTGTTTGTTTGGGATGTTCCTACTATGGTTAATCTTGATGATTTGATTGTTTCGACTGATAAAACTCATAATTTTCATGCTATGGTGGTGCCTCCTTTGCCTAAGGTTTGCTTCTTTTTCTAAACTACTTAAATTAAATTAAAAATGTTTCTTAATTGTGTTAACAGAAATTTTGAAGCTTAATTGTGTTATTACTAGAGTAATTGGGGGTGAGAGATTCGAACGTCTAACCTGTTATGCACAGGTTTCGGTCTTTACCAGCGAAATCATCTATATTGGATTGTAATTGTGTGATAGGGTTTTTTTTGGGTAATTATGAATTTTTAGGTTCTTTCATTAGAACTATTACATACATGTGATATTTTTGGTGTTGTGTCGGTTATTGTTGGTCTATTCTTATCATTACTTATGCTATCATGTGTGATGTGTGTACATTTCATT
The DNA here is from genome assembly GCA_008642245.1 of Bassia scoparia. Classification (NCBI taxonomy): domain Eukaryota; kingdom Viridiplantae; phylum Streptophyta; class Magnoliopsida; order Caryophyllales; family Amaranthaceae; genus Bassia; species Bassia scoparia. The sequence continues at coordinate 12,171 of SNQN01011103.1, read as the reverse complement.
TTTGTGAATATTAATTGTGGGAGTTGTTGGTAAGGTTTTGTTTGGTTGGGGATTAATGAAGCATTGTATGCAATTGCTTTGAGGTATGGTTGGCTGTGCTCTTGTCATTAGAGTTCATTGATTTTTACGCTGGTGGACAAAACATAGCCCTATTATACAGTATGGTTTTCTGTGGGGGTTCGTTGTAGTGAATAGTTTCAAACACCTGAATGGCATATACTTCAATATCACTATGCGTTTAAGGATATTTAATTGACAAATAAATTGGCCACAGAAAGGTCTCGTTTGTCCGATTTAATTTTGTATCTTAGAGAAAAGTATTGGCGCACCTCAGAATCAAGCTACTTGTATGTGGGTTTGAAGCCATTTGATAAAARATTACTCCGTACTATCCAATTCATGATAATTAACTTGTAATTACCAACAAAATTTATTAATATTTAAATAAATCAGAGAATCAGTAGTATTCATTCAATTAATATTTCAGTGTGCTTTAAAAGCCGGCATGAACAAGTTTGAAATCTTGAGAATTTGCCTAGTGATCAATGATGAAGGCACCTGTTAACATTAAACTTCTTTTACTTCGACATGGATTAAGTGTCTACTCATATATGAGTATCATACTTTGCTGTTTTGTTAAAAACATAATATATTATAGCAAATTAAGATTTTAGCTGAAAAATGAAGCATTCAAGTGTCTAGTGACTCTAGTAGTGTCTACTGTCCAACGACGTGCTATTTCTAAGGTAAATGAGGGTATCGAAGACTTGAAGTATATTAATGATTAAACTATCACTAAGGAACTACTTTCATAATGGAACTAAATTAGACCTTAGATTCAAAAAAGTGCACTTGGACGCGCCTAGGTGCAAGGCTTTTCTAGGCTTGGGAGAATGGGGTTTTATGGAGCATAGCATGACCACCTACAAGAGGCTCAAAAAGACATGCCTCTACACTTTTTGGTAAATAACCACTTTTGGCATGACCACTTTTTGGGGATCTGAGATATGAATTGTAAAATAGTAGAAATTTCTTCAAACTAAGCACTTGCCTTCCCTTTACAAATTGATTTTGTAATACGTACAAAATCCCTAATTCAATTGCACTATAATTATTAAAATCCCAATTCAAATTAGGTAAAACCCCAATTCTCGACAATAGCTTGTGGTAGTGTATGCTAGTTAGGAGAAACTTGCCAGCAACATAGCTTAGTGTTCTTCTTTCTTCTTTCTTTACATGTCAGTTTTTACTGATTATATGTTTTCATTGTTTTTAAATTATTGACTGTTGTGCAATGACTACAAAAGGTTTTTTTTAAAAAGCTTTAATCGATATTCTGTATAAAACTATATATGAGGGTCTTTCACTAAAAATCTTGTACCATAAAAACAAAATGTTTTTATTTACATTCAAATAAATTAGGTGAGCCTTGCCTTCGACAGAAGCCCGCCTTTTCATTGCGGCTTGCGCCTAGGCTCCAAGGACCTTTTGTGCCTAGGTGCGTCTTGCGCCTTTTACTAAGAAATTGACATTTCTTAACAAGTTTCATAAGTTTGTCAGTGTAGTATAGACAAATCTTTTATGTTGATACCAATATCAAAAGCTTAAAAGACAAAGTAACACATGGAACACACACCCAATAGGGAATGCTTACCATCTCAGTGAAACTAAAACTATGATCTATGACACTATTTCCATCTTCTTTAAAAAAGGAGACATATTGAGTAAGGCATAGACTGGTTCTGGTTCAGGACCTTGCTGTAACTGCTGAAGTTCTGATATCTCCTGGCATTCCTTTGCTTCCAGAGACCCACATATATCTTTCGAGCCATCGTGCATTTTTGATAAATAATGACATTGGTATTGAACTAAGCTATCATCAAATGTAAATCATCTCCCAGTTACTCGGAGGACTAGATACATCAAGCTTTCTTAGGAATAATTACAAGTGAAGAATAGGTGAGAAACTACCTCAATAGGCTCAATTTCTCTAATGCAAGGAATGCACTTCTGATTATGCTCTATTACAATCTTGTTCTAGTATTTGTAGGTAACACCATAACAAATCCAATGAGAATAACTAACCTGGTATAGTTGTACATTTTGGGGTGGGGATTATTGTAGTTTAGTTTCTTCCAAGGCAGCTGACAGCAATTCCGATCACAGCACTATATTGTTGCTACATGGTGACGCCACCAACGCTACTATTATTAGCAAATTTCAGAGCTGCAAAAATTTTCATATCAACCCAGGAAACCTAAAAAGGAGCTTCCACCAATATGAGGTGATTGTTTCTAATATAAAATGCACCCATATAACACAGACCTTGTCTTGTTGCAGAGAGCAATTCCCCAATAACTTACAAATTGAGACCTATTTCGAAACCCTACTCTTAACAACGAGTTATTAATTTACTTTTTCCCTTGTTCAGTGTGCGCGATTAAAATGGAGTCCTCTAGTCATTGTTGGGACTTGAAAGAAATTATACGCAACATCAGCAAGTGTTACGGCAGGATAAATGAATGCAAATCGAAAGAAGTGCAAGGGTGATTTTTTTATTTTTTTTTGTCTGAATTCCTTAAGGAGCTGGGGGTTGACCTTTTGATACATATATGAAGTAACGAATCAACTCAAGCATTATGAGAAATGCTTTCTTTAAGTTGGTACTAGAAGGAGAAGAGAATTGATTGGGTGGGCTAGGCTAACTAAGCAAAACAATGTTGCTATTGTACTTTATGTGATTGTATCTTAACTTATTAAGTGAATCTCTTTTATTTCTCTATTTACAGGACAGAAACGTATCTTGTGGGCAGCACAAGCATGAGATACTCTGCCAGCTTCGTGAACTAGTAAAGGTAGAGCCTCTTGTAACACAAGATGTAAATTTCCCTGTCAGACACCCCAGTATGCGTGATGATCAGAAAGGATTAGAGGTACAGAATAGGATTGGAGCTTACCAACATGAGGAGGAGCAGCCCACATTTGGAGGGAATGAGGTATGATTTTGTTACAAGCTTTTTCTGCTGTCATGATATATACTTCCTCTACCTTGTAATCTCGCACATTAGTTTGGACTTTTGGTTGTCCATGATATGTTTTCACCTTTTTGAGTATTTTATCGATTTATAATTGGAGCTTTCAATTTGCCTTACTTATGTGAAAGCTCATGCAAGACATAATATGATAAAATCATATCAAATCCTTGATTACGAAACTCTGAAACAACTTGACAACCAATTCTGGATGGGAGTAACTATAAAAGAATGTCATTCTACGTCCTAGTCTCTTGGAACAAGGTAGGCTGTTTTTTGTATTTTTACTTAGATATCATATATATCATGTAATTAGTACTCCCTTGTACCCCTACGTTGCAGCAATGGTCAAAGGTTACTTTTTTAAGATTTGTGAGAGTAAAATTGTGAAAGAAAAGTCGTAAGTCCAAATAGAGTTTATATGAGAATAAAGTGGTGAACCCGGATGTCATTTTTGGTATGATGTAAACCTTTTTAGAGCATACAAAAAAAGTTATTGTTGCAAACTTACAGGGACAATGGAGGGGGTAGGATTTAACATTGTCAAACCTACGATATCAATGTAGTAGGGATTGATAGTAGGAGGGTCACTTTACACAATGCATAATTTGTAGCTTGTGAAAAAAGATACTTCCTCCGTATCTTTTCAATTTCAACAAACCAAATTTCACGCATTTCGAGGTTGAGATTTAACAATGTAAACGAGTAAATTAATGAAAATAATTTAAACACAATTAAGTTATAATCTCATTCTTCATTTTGTTAAAATTATTTTGAATAATTTGCTTGTTTCCATTGTTAAATCTCAACTTCGAAATGCGTGAAATTTGGTTTGTTGTAATTAAAAAGATACGGAGGAAGTACAAATAATGGGAAATATTGTATTCATAAAGCAAATTAGAGAGAAACGGGATATGCTGACTTTAGATGAGATTTTAAGTTGAGAGAGAATCAAGCCTCTATTATGCGTAATACATCTTAGTTTTTAGTTTATGTTTCATGAATACTTAGTCTTCATCTTCTTGTTATAATTTTCTTTTTTTTTCACTTTTTTAATCTCCATTTCATTTCTTAAAAGAGAGGGAAGGATCTTGCAAGTTGAACAGCTAAATTATTCTTTTTCATGTGATTGTGGTGGAAGAATTTGAGTCCAACGACATCTCTCTGACTGTAATGCCTATTTGCTACATCAAAAATGAAAAAAGAAGCTACACTTCATTGTGCAATTTTTTTTTTTTTTTAGTCTTTGACTGATAATATAAAGTCATATATTGAATATTCCAGTTCCTTTAAGCTACACTAATTATGTTATTCTTAAAATCGGGTAATTGATCGAACCTTCTTATCTCTTTATTTGATTCCTCATGTCTTAGTTATGTGTTAAAAAAAAGCTGTACTACAAAAAGAATGTTTCTTGCCTTACACATGAATAGTATATCATCTGCTTCTGAATTACAATGTCTCATATTTTGGTGAATGGTGATGGAATGATGTAAATAATTGTGTATCCTGAATTCATCAATTGTGATGAACCTATGAAAGAAAAGACCTTATAAAAATATTGAGAAAAGACCTTTTAAAAAAAATTATGCGAGGAACCTTGACAGAAAAATGCTTAGCGAGGAAGGACCTTGTACTCGTTTTCCAGCGTTGACTCCCCCAAGCTTGACCACTTGTAGTCCACCATCACCCTATTGCCCCAGTAGCCACCCCCTCCAACACCACTAACCACCCTTACGAACCATTGCACCACCCTAGGCACTCACGCACCTTCAAACCCCATTATAGGTGGGGAAAAGGGTGTGGAAATGAGAAAAAATGAGTACAAAACAAGAGTCAAAGCCGGAAAACAAAAACAAGGTCCTTCCTCGCAAACTTTTTTCTTTTAAGGTTCCTCCTTGCATATTTTTTCTTAAAAGTCTTTTCTAACGAACTTTCCAAAAATTAAAACGGTTTAAATAAGAAAAATTATTATATTGTCTTAAAAATAAGCGATTAAGCGACTACCTTTGAAACATCACACAAATAAAAAATACAACTTAAATAAACTTAATATTAAATAGAGAAACGAAGAAAAATAGTAGTTCAATTGCATAGAACTGGCAGTGATCTTCCTTCTTGCCCTGCCGTCCTCTTCACCGGCAGTTAAGACATGGTGATAGGTAGACATTCGAGATGTTTTCTCCATCAGAATTTGAATAGAATTTGACGTATCTGATAGAAAGACAATAGGTATTTTCTGGGTTTCCAAATGTCTGAAACATTGAAATGTCATGCCCTAAAGGTTTCTGTACTTCATAGGATTTCAAAATCTTTGTAATGCCTATGGTTATAATATATTCCCTCCTTTCCTAAATGTTATACCAATTTTAGCTTAGCATGCATACCAATGCACGTTTTATTTTTATCATATTTTTAATTACAAATTAAAAAAAAAATTATAAAAATTAGGTATTCTTGAACTACTCATCGAGAGGGATCAAACTAGACCCCACATGACTATATTTTGACTTATATATTAAGAGATATTTAGAAGATTCTCTCATGTTGTGAATAGTGTCAATATTCTAAATGTAAACAACATTTAGAAATGGAGAGAGTAGTATGGTTTCCCTTTGCAACAACAGATCCAACAGGGCAAGGCAAACTGAGCTTCCCTTCTTTATCCTTCATGGCTATATCTGATGTGACTTGTGAATATTGAAGATTGAATCATACAACTTACAAAGGTTAACATATGTTTTTTGCGGTTTTGCAGTGGTACCTGAGATTGTGTGAATTATGAACTATATGAACTCACTTAATATTATAGATAGTCTTACTCTCACATAAAGTGCTGGAGCAGACTACGCCAATAGCCTGACTTCAAATGGACTCACTGATTTGTTGATGACACAAAAAGCAATAAACAGAAAAGGAGAAATAGTTTTATTTTAACTAGTGAACATGTCTCTCATTCTTTTTCTTTTGGTGTCTTTTTATTAGTCTTAGTTGAGTTTGATTAGCAGCATTGGCCTATGGCAGGAGCAATACTTCATTGTTGATATTGCTTAGACATAATTTACCTTTGCTGGTAGCTTGATCCTTGAAACTTCTCTGGTGTTTGGTGTTGGACAGTTGGAGTCATTTTAAGAATTCAGAACTGTTATATGCTGGGATATGAAAAATAAAGAGTCCAGGATTACTTAATACCAACATATATCATCACAATATGGAGCTTCAGTGAATTGTTCTTAGCTTTCATTTTTCTGTGTTTGTTTGCTTTCACTTCATCATCACATTATGTACCATGCTATAAGTCAGATTTCATGACATTCTCTGGAATTATCAACATGGTTGAGACTTGAGAAAGCTTTCGTGTCAATAAACAATGAACCATCTTTAAGTTGTTTCATCTTATTAAATATGTAATCAAGCAGAATGCTATATGATTCACGTACATGAACTGGACAGATACATTGAATGATCCTGTAGTGCTATTTTTTTTTTCTTTTTTTTTTTTTTTTTTTTTTTTGCAGATGAGCCCATTTACTTGGTGTAGTGACACTGGTGATGCTGTAAATGACATATTTCATTCATCTGCCTTTTCTGCTAGCCAAATTGAAGAAAACACATTCAATTCTGATACACATTCAAACATATGTAGCAGTGCAAAACTCACCACAAATGGAATTAACTCACAGTATCCCATCAGCAACGACTCACCTGGATTACCTCAGAAAGTTCCTACACGTGAGCTTTGTACTGCAGAGCGCGGTTCTGCAATATCACGGTACAAAGAAAAGAAGAGAACCAGGAGGTAACATGTATATGATTGCTTATGTGTTGTCTTTGTTGTTCAGTTATAAATTCTACGCTTGAAGGGGTTTATCTCTTAATGGTGGGTCATTGATGATAATCGCGAGTCTGAAAGTGATGTTTCTAAAGTCACCCCAGGATTGGCAAAATGTGAAACAATTGTTTGCTTATGGCTGAACTGCCTTTTCTATTTACAAAACTATATCGAAATTGAGATATGAATAGATGTATGTGTTCTTGAGGAATGACATTTTGTTGGAATGCAACCAACAGGTTCCAAAAGCATATCAGATATGAATCAAGGAAGGTTCAAGCAGAAAACAGAACGAGAATCAAAGGTCGTTTTGCTAAGGTAGATAACCGTCGGTCTGAGGCATGAATTAAGATCAAGCACTTGAAAAAGCTCCTAGCAGAAAAGAAAAATGTCTATCTTCTGGGATAAGTCATTTTTGCATCAAGCTTCGTTACAGTCTGTCAATGTCCTTGAATTATTACTTGTGCTATTGTGTAAACAACAATAAATGGTGTGCATATTTTTGTAAATTTGAAGAGTCACTGCTACTAAGTTAAAGGTCAGCTATATGTTGAATTACAATTATTTTTTTTGAAGAAAATATTTTTTTATTTAGAAATTAAAAAAAATAAAAAGTTTTATTTATGCTTAATGGTGTAAATAGTCAAGGTGTTCAATGAACTACTTGAACTTGAGCTCAATAAAATTTTCTTTATCTTTATCATACAAGTGAACGGAGTAATGGTACTKTTCTACCTGAAAATTAGTCCATTTGTTTTTTTATTAGTTGCTTACCTTCTCTTTTGGATGTTTTTTAATTAGCTGTTATTTTACTCGTTTGGCCGTCTTTCTAGAGTACTAATGAGTGTGTCAAGATTTGTGGGTCATATGTTCTTGATCACGGAACTTATAATATATGATTAGGTGAGGATGTGTTTTGTTGAGTCTCATTTCTTGGTCAAAAGCTGTAGTCATTTAAAAGTGTCTCCCCAAATTGAATAGTCGATGAGGAAAAGTATGATGTTTCGAAATATAATTGCTTTCAAAAGTTGCGATAAAATCCACAAATCACACCCATTTTCACAAGCTCGAAATCATACTACGATGGTTCATTAATAGGCGAAAAGTATTTATTTATATTTATTTTAATTATTTTCTGTTTRTAGGCTTTTTTTCTTTATTTTTAGGATTTTTTAGAATATTTTTTATAGGTAATTTCTATAATTTTTACTTTTCATTTTGTTCTTGTCATTTTTCTGAGTTCATCAGTAGTTTTAGATTAATTTTTTTTTATTTTTCTTTGATTTTCTATTATTCTTACAACTTTTATAAAATAATTTTCAAAAATAAATAAACTCAGAAATTCTTAGATAAATCCAGATAATTCGGGAATGATCCGAAATATTCTAGAAGATTAATCTTTTCCACCAAGTTTATCTAAAAGTGGATAAAGGTTAATTCGGATAGCAAATTAGATTCAGAAATACGGATAAGAATTCTCGAACTAAAGATAGATAAAATTGGAATTCAGCACACGGATCATTGACGTGGCATGCCACGTCAATGGAACAGTATATACGGATATGATAACCGTATATATGGATATGACAACTGTATATATGGATGTGATGACCGTAGATACAGTTCTTATTAATCCGTATGCCTAATTCCTAATTTTATTTTTTCCACTCCGAAACGCCTATAAATACAAGCTCTCGGTGCTTAATCGAACTTCAACGAATTCTCTTGTTCTTAGTGCAATTCAAAGCTCCCAAAAATCTCTCTTTCTCGCAAATRACTCACAAAAACAAAATCATTCACAACATCCAAGATTCACAAATTCGTCGCTACTTTCGGAGTCGTTTCTTTGCGAATCTAGGTACAAAATTCTGAGGCTATTCAATCTAACTTTATCTTTTCTTTTTATTATTAATTTTAAACTTTTCGTTTATTTTTGCTTTTAAATTTCAATCATGTAAATCCATTCGTTTTCAATCATTTTTCGTCTTATTGCAATTGTTTTAATCGTAATTGTCAATGCTAACGATATCTTTTGTTGTGATAAGCGATTTAATTAGAAGCAAAGCTTTGATACACTAATCTTTGTTTTCTTTTATGTTGATAGCGATACAAGGTGAGTTGATATATATTAGAGTTTTCTATTCTTGCATATAGATTATCATCGAATATGTATTATTTTCATTGTTTATGCATGAGACGTTTTTGATTGTTTAATCAAGATCAGAAATTGTTTGAATCACATTAAATTCAGATTAACTATGGACGATTGGATTTTAGGCACCGTATTAATTTGATTAATTTGAAGTGGATACAATAATTAGGCTAGGTTGTTATATGTGCATGATAGAAACTCACTCTTATAATAGTTTTCTAAGGCTAGAGTGATTCCTAATGATAAAATTGTTAAGRTGTTGTGTATTCAATGGACTTGATCGAATGAAATTACAATCACTACTACATTAAAAGCCTAATAATGCAACACTTTATCGCAACAATTCAGGCTACTGTAACAGTTTTTTGCAACATTTTTTAACGAATGCAACAACTTTATGCAACAATTTAATCTAATGCAACGAACATGTGCAACGTTATATAGAAATCGTTGCAATAGCTAGTCTAACGCAACACTTTCTAAAAAAAATGCAACATTTAATTTTAGGTTTTTCTGTCCATAACTACCTTAGTTACACACTTTTTTGCAAAAAAAAKTACCTACATTAGAAAACTTTAGGCACAACTACCTTAAATTTTCATTTTGTTGTGGACCACTACCTTGTTTCATTTTCCGGCGTTGACTTTGGTTTTTCGGTCATCAAAGTGCACGTGAGATGCACGTGATCTCATATTTTTCCAGTTTTTTCAATTTTCCTTCCCTTTTCCCTCTATTCTACTCTTTTATTTCCTATTCGATCAATCTACTTAAATTTGATTCAATGATATACTGAAATTTGAGGCGTGGAGGGAAGYAAAATCGAAAAAATTGGAAAAAAAACAGACCACATGCATCTCACGTGCACTTTGGCGACCGGAAAACCAAAGTCGTCAATGCTGGAAAATGAAACAGGGTAGTGGTCAACAGCAAAAATGAAATTTAAGGTAGTTCTGTCTAAGGTTTTCTAATGTAGGTAGTATTTTGCAAAAAAGTGTGTAACTAAGGTAGGTATGGACAAAAAAACCTTAATTTTAAACRGTTGGGTAGATTCAATTGAAAAATGAGAGAAGCTATAGCAACGGTTTGGAATTTGGTTTTGTACCGTACTTTACCCTCGGTAATCGTATTTGAACACTCTCTATACGAACTTCATTTTATTTCCAAATGCTTTCTTTGTTTTTTTTCCTATACTATTCATACTCCTTCCTCCTAACTTCATGACCCTTGGCAAATTCTCTCATCTATCTTATATTTAATAACAGGGTACTTGCTTCAAGTGTTGACATTTGGCATGGTAGAAAGAAGACAAGTGGCATTTACAAATTCAATTAAATTTTTTTAAAAAAATAACGTAAACTTCTCAATGGTTGTGTTGATACAAGAAAATAAATACAAAAAAAACATATTCAGTGCAGTTATCTTTCTAACTCTCTCGATAAAGAAGGTAACGAAAATTTCCTCCCTCTGTTTTCCTCCTCTTTGTTTCCGCAGCAGTTTTGCCATAAAAATATGTGATTAACAATTGATTCCAAATTGTTGCAAGAAATTGTAGACCTACAAGTTTATCACACAATTAGACTTCACATTTGCATTTAAAAAAACAAATAGTGGGGTTAGCATAGAAGTGTATTTGGAATTAAAGATTTAAAGTATTTTGTTTCTAACAGATTTGTTGTTAATTTTACAGGAAATCGATAACTTGCGGCCACATAATTCGACAACAACACATTTCATTGACAGTGAATTTCTGGTAAGTAATCATTGCTTCTTAAAATTCATACAATGGACAACATATTTTGGTTTAGCAACCATAATAAGATATATTTTATACAAAATTAATTCTTTTAAAAACCAAAGTTACTGTTAAACTATCATTGCTGTTCAATTTATTTTATGGGAGATTACGCTTATGATGGATGTTAGATTATGTGAATATTAAATATCAATCGACATTTGTTTTTAAGGGAAAAAAACATTCAAAATTTCCATATAAAAAACATTTATTTTAAAAACTAAATTGACTGTGATACTGCCATTCCTATAATTAAGCAATTTGTTTATTTGGGAGATTACAATTATGATAGATGTTAGATTAATTTAATCAATAAGTATCAATCGACATTTTTTTTAAAGATTTTTTTTTTCAATGTAACCGTATAAGATAGATCTGCATGGCCTATTTTTTGGGTAGTGGTAAAACAGAACAAAACCACTACCCCATAAAATCGATCAAATTGGAAAAATAACAAAATTTCCTATAATTTGGGTTGTTTTTTTAAAGAGATTACGATTTTTGTAATTGTTAGAATAATTTAAAATACTGTATCAATCTACATTTTTTTGTGAAGAGAAAAAAATTGCGATTCTCCGTGTGAATATTAAAAATCGACAAAGTGCAAAAAAAACAAAATTGCAAATTAAAAAAAAAACCTTTTTTAGATTTTAAATTTATGGAAGTATAGTCTTCAAAATCGAAAAGATTGAAAAAAAAGGAAAATGCCCCAAAAAATGCAAGCTTTTTGAGATCTAAATTTTTGGGAAATAGCAGTATAAAAATTTCCAGAAAATAAAACAAATATTAGTAAACTCTACCCAAAAAAAAAACTAGAATAGAACAACAATTAAGAACACAAAAATTAAAACAAAAAACAACAATTAAGAACACAATAATGGTAAACAACAGAAGCAAATCAACTCACCTATAAATATGAAGCATCTCATCCATACAAACGAAACAGCAAAACAAAAACGTCTTCTTGCATGTGAMATGTAGGTCTTTAACAAATCCATAAGTTTTGGGTTGTTTGAWTTGGGAAAAATTGTGCAAAATAATGAAACCCTAAAAGAAAAATTGATGAAGGATGTAAAAGAGATAGACAAAATTGGAGAGAAATAATGAGTTGATGAAAGAAGCCAGCAAGCTTGAATTGAAAAGTTTTAAGATTTTTTTAAAGAGAAGATTGCGCAGCACAGCAGACGAAGGAACAAACAAAGCCGAAGACGATGAGAACAGAGAAGAGAGAGTTGCCGTTGAATTGACAATTGAAGAGATAGAAATTGAAAAATGAAAAACTTTAAGTTGGGCTTTGTGTCGAATTGAATGGGAATTGGGTCTATTATTTTGAGTTATTTATATCAACTAATATGATGACAAT
>SNQN01011101.1:7200-19969 GCA_008642245.1 Bassia scoparia | reverse complement strand
ATCTCTCTTGAGGTTAGGCCAAACTATTTTTTTTATTACTAATTTACTATTGATTGGCATGTTCTAGGTACAATGCATTTTGGCTTCCTTTGCTTGCAAAACATATGGAGAGACCTGTTCTAGAAGAACCATTAATGGTTCCTCTTGATTGTGAATGGATTTGGCATTGTCATAGACTCAATCCAGTACGGTTCTTGACATTATTGTATACTAAAATTTAAAAGTGTATGATTTCTGTATTAAATGTAAGTGAATTATATGCTATTATGTAGGTTAGATACAAGTCCGATTGCGAGAAACTATTTGGAAGAATCCTTGACAATCATAATACTATCTCGACTGTTCAAGGAGGTTCGGAAAACAAATCTGAGAAGATATGGAAAGAAATGTATCCAGAAGAACCATACAATCTTGACTTTAAAAGACATAARAKTGTTGGAGGAGATTATGTGCAGAAATTTCAAAGTGAAAAGTTTACAACTTATGACTTGGTTTCAGCAGTTAAGAGACAAGTTTCTTTTACTTATCAGGTAATGTTAAATTCTCAGTGTTATAATTTATAATATACATCCTCTCCATTTCCTAAAGGATTCATTTCTTAAATAAATGGTGGAGATTGTATGAAGAGGGAAATAAAGGGATCACATTTTTTTTAAAAAAATAAATAAATATTTCAACGTTAAATTAGGTGTCAAAATATTATGATATGAAATTGGTGGAAATAAATGMGGAGGATCATAACTCCCTTTTACGTGCTTGAAAATTTTAGAAAACCTTATTGTCAAAGGGGAACAAAAAAAATTAAATCGCAAGAAAAAGGTTACAACAAAGAAAGTGAACCAACAAAATAAATATTCTTCGTTTAAAATAAATATATGGAAAAATTGAAATAAATAATCCCACCTTTTTGCTGGTCTTCCCATAATAATCTCAACCGAGTTATATTTTTAAATAATCCTAACTTTATATTGAATCTTCCCTAATTAAACCTTTTAACCTAAAACCTGCTTTACATGTTAACTTCAATTTTTTTCCCTTTTTTTTCTAATTATCCTTCACCTTCCCTTCTCCCATCTCCTCCAATCACAACCACAATAGACTGCTACCCGCTGCAATCGCGTCACCTGACGCCGCCAGGAGCCACCCACCCATCTGTCGCTGCCATTGCAATCTCCCACGCACTCACTGGAAGCACGCACCGCCGTCTCAACCTTCCACCTTCTCTCTTGCCCACCCTCACCTTCTCTCTCTTGCCCATCACCCACAATCAACCACCAAAGACCCACAACCCAATAACCGCCGCCGCGACCCACCAACCAATTACCAATCCAAATTCACGCAGCCACAACCCAACGACCATCACCGCGACCCCAACACGCCACCAAATTCCGCAACCCATCACCACCATAACACCCATCAAATATCTAAAATAGAATGATAGAACATACCAAAGTTACAACAATGAATATAGAATACATAAGAGGGTTTGTATTAGAAGAAGGAAGGGCAAGTGAGTTATTGTAGTATTGACATGACAGAAACTTTGAGTTCATTAGAGACGGAAGAAACAGATAATACAAATTCACGCTTCTCGTAAAAATTAAACCAACCAGGTATATTTGTGTTAGATTGGGAATCTACAATTATTATTATTATAAAGTCAAAAAATTAGAGAATTTGACAATAATCACAATTTCAGATAGTAAAGACATGGAATAATAAAGAAGATATCCTTTTACAATTTGAAATAGGATGGAAGAGAGGGTTGTTGAGGGGGTGGCGGTTTTGGCTGGGTGGTTTTGGAGAGGGTGGGGGTTGAGACGGTGGTGGTGGTTTATTGAGAACCATGTGAATGGTGGTGAGTGAATTATATGAAGGCTAACAGAATTAAGCAAATGAATTAAGCTAAGGAAATTAAAAAAAATAGAAAGTAAGATAATTAACCGGCAAAAGGAGGGGGAAACCTGTTTTAGCAGGTTAATTATATGAGGAAGCCCATTCAAAGAAGATTTAGGTGCAAGTTAGGATTATTTAAAAATAATGCTCACTTGGGATTATTTGAGAAGACCACCAAAGATGGGATTATTTATTTCAATTTTCCTAATATATTTCTTTTATATAGCGAGTATAAGAAAAAGGAAGTTTCTAATTAGTATTTTTTTGGAAAAATGGAAACTAATAATCCCACCTTTTGGTGGTCTTCAATGAATAACCGACCTGAGCGTTATTACGGAATATACTAAGCTTGTAGCTAGCCTTATCTTCACTCATTGCACTATTTGACCTGAAACCTGATAATCAGGTCATTCTATCCTTTTTTTTCTCTTTGAACCATTTCTTTTTCTTTTATCTAAACACTACACCCTCATCTCACCCTCACACCACCACCACCCCAACCACCGCCTCAAACCACCACCCTCAACCGCACTCGCGCCTGAACGTCCTCCGACAGCCCCAGACTTCTTTTCTCTTCAAATTCACAATTACCATCTCAAAACTCAATGCAATAACCCTTGCTTCTTTATTCATACAGTACTTTAACCCACCCAATAACCCTTCTCTCCCACATTCAAATGACCTTCTAAACTCACGCCTCAATTTCCCTCTTTTTCCCAAAACACAAAATAATTCAAAATGATAATCATTCACGAATATGATTATCGGATTCACCAGATAATTGTCTTCATAGTCGCCACCTCAATCTTCGTCTTCTTCCTTCGCTTGTTTCTGAAGCGAAAGATACGAGTTCCAAGCTACGAAATGGTGGCGATTGATCTCCGACAAATTTCACGACCAAGTTCAGGTGATTGGGTGTGTGATGGCGGTGATGGTGGATGATGGGTGGGCAGGGTGATGGATGATAGGTAGCAGAGAGTGGTGGTGGTGCACGCAGTCAGTTGAAGGTGGTGGATGGTATGTGATTAAGATGTTTATTATTATTATTATTATTATATATATATTATTATTATTATTATTATTATTATTATTATTATTATTAAGTAGTAGTAGTAATAGTAGTAGTAGTTGTATAGTATAATAGTATTAGTATAGTAATAGTATGAGCATGAGTATTAATATTAGTATTATTAATTAGTTTTTTTTTCAAGACTTTAACCTGCTATATAGGTGAGCAGAGAGAATTTGTAGGTAAAGTTAGGTTTTAGTATAATGAATGAAGATCAGGGTAGGTTAGTATATCCGTAATAATACTCAGGTCAGATTATTCGTTGCAGACCCCAAAAGGTGAGATTATTAGTTTCCATTTTTCCTTTTTTTAAGGAGTTTAACATGACTAAGTTATGGTTGTCACTTTCTAAAACTATTCTTACTTCATACTTATTATTTAATTTACTTTTTGAACCTTAATCACACAGTACATTTAAAAAAACTACCTTTTATTCATTGAAAACCTAGCTTAACAATAAATTAATATGCTTTCACAAAATTTTAAAATACATATTCTTTTTTTTTGGAAATTTAATCTAGTTTTTCCCTTTCCCTTATATATAGTAAGTTTATTGCAAATTGACTAAATAATTTATTTCCTACAAGATTTATTATTTATAAATAAATTTTGAGAGTTTAGAGAATTTGAATAGTAGAATTTTACAATTATTAGTACTTGCCATTTCAAAAAAATTGTAAATATTGTTTTAAAAAAAGGTAATAAATGATTGGTTTGGCAGGTTTCAAGGCCACATGTGTCTGATGATCGCTTCCTTCAGGAGGCGTTAGCTAGTATAAAGCGTTTTACATCTTATAAGGGCAAACATGAGAAAGAGCATTAAGTGTTTTTCTGTTCCCACTACATGTTGACCTATGTGGCACTCGCACCAATTATTTCCGATTTCATACAGTAATGATCTTTGGAAGTTGTTGGTAAGGTGTTAGGGCATGATGATACTGACTCCGATAGAACAAAAGGGAAGAAACTAGACACTGGTTCACTAAAACAACCAAGCAGTATGAGGATACATTGGCTAAGTTTATTGGAAGCAGGGGCTATGTATAGAGGCATGCCCCTACTCCAGTTACACAAATTCCTATCCCGTTTACTTATGAAGGGATCAAGAACTTACAGGCACCACATAGTAATAATCTAATTCAGTACTCTGAGTGAAAGTTGTTGGAAAATATATTATCTACTGACTACATTTTATACTCTCCCCCTATTTCCTTACCTTTAATTTGATAATGAATATATTAAATTACCATAGTATTATATGCACACATAAATCATAATTTCTTTCATTCTTGGTTTTTTAGGTCGTTTTGGAGTTTGTGGAAATTAAGAACATACCAGAAAGTCATAGAGGAGACCTTCGTGTGTCATTTAGTAAGAAACAACATGATAAGTTCTTTGATGCCAAGGAAACAATGACTATATTATCTGAGTGTGGACAAAAGCAGGTTGCTTGTTTTCAGTGTGAACCTAGTGGAGAGTTTCTCTTTGATCTTATATGTTATTCTCCTTCAAACATACCAATGCCTAAATCTTTGAAGCCCTTCGCTTCATGCTCCCTATCGTTGAAAGAGTGCTTGGCTTCTGGTTCAAAACTTTTTGTAAATAAAGAGCTCATAGTGGTTCCCATTTCCGGGATCTTAACTTCCAAGCCAATGTTTCTACATGTTTCCATTTCATTTACTCCTCCGACACCATCACCCCAAGTTTTTTATTTGACACAACCTCAACCTTTCTTTAATAGCTCTTGCCTTTCCCCACTTCCCAACATAGTGAGGTTCAAGAATTCTAAGGGTGAAACCCGTGTCATTGATAATGCGGGAATTGATATTCTTAGCCTTCGAATGAGGTATGTCTTTTAAAATTATGCTTACCTAGTTTTAAAAGATCATAGTTATATACTTGTGCTTATTCAAGAGCATTAGAAATTCTAGATTAATTTAGTGGTCAACCTATATTTGCTAGCTATCTCCAGTAATCAGCACCCTCCATTTTGTTCTTTGAAATTCACATTTTACTTGATTCTATTCACACTTTGTTTCTTTGTTGTAAATTTCATACTTAMCTCTTACAAATTTTACCGTGAGTCATATTAAATTATGCCATAAGTTATTTCKTTATTTCTCGTGAGTCATATTAAATTATGCTATAAGTTATTTCCTTATTTCTTAGGGACTTGAGCGACGATATGACGCAAAATGCCACTCGATTATTAAAGGAGGTACAATGCATCACAGATTCAGGTGAAACACACACCTTGGCTGAGCTTAAGGGAAATGAGTGGTCTATAAAGGGAACCCATTTCTCCTTAAATCTTCGCAAAAGCTCCGAAAATGATGGTCATCTCTTTGAGCTTGTGGGTCATAGATTGGTAAATGCTTCTTGTGCTTTGCTTAATTTTTAGTCTAATGGACAAAATAATATTTTCTACAWATTTAGAATTATAAGGTTTTGTAA
Source organism: Bassia scoparia (assembly GCA_008642245.1). Lineage (NCBI taxonomy): Eukaryota > Viridiplantae > Streptophyta > Magnoliopsida > Caryophyllales > Amaranthaceae > Bassia > Bassia scoparia. Next base: position 14,550 of record SNQN01011101.1, on the reverse strand, counting down.
CCTCTTATCATATTTGTATATTTCCAAATTCATTCTTGACATCAATTATATCTCTTCTGAACTTACTATTGATAACTCTTGTTCAGGTGAGACTCTTTGCTGGAAGGAAGCTAGACTATGAACCAAAATATTGTGCAAAGAACAGAAGTGAACAAGATTTTGTGACTGCTGTTGAATTCTGTTCTGATTATCCTTATGGTAGGGCTGTAGCACTAATTGATTTTAAGTATGGAGTATTTAAGGTATCATTCTCTAACCAATGAAGACTATATCTTTAATAATTGCATTGGTAATTCGCTTTCTAATTTTCCACTCTCACTTCCTTTGTTGTACTACATAGGTCAAGGATGAATGGATGATTCAATTTGGTATTACTTTAGCCTTTATCCTATCCGATATCTTSAAAAGGGGAGGTGGTTTTACTGTCACAGTTAGTTGTGAAGATGATATACCCAACAATGTTTGTGCTACTGATATTATAGAAAATATAAAAGAGAACCAATTGGCTAATGATGACGTCGGGAATAACGTAGAGCAAACTATGTCTCAAAGTGGTGCGTATGGAGGTGGCTGCGTACAAACTGGTCATATGGAAAATTGGTGTGTTAATTGTATTGATACTTGTGATTTTGGTAGCCGATGTAAAATCGAAGTAGACTCTAGTCACATGACAAGATGTGGTGCTGGTTGTAATGGCCACTGTGGTGGGAGCGGCGATGATAGTACTAATATATCACATAACGATAAATTGTGCAAATGGGTGGGGTACATTGGTGCTGCTTGTGGATGCCACATGGTGGAGCGGCGATGATAATACTAATATATCACAAACGATAAAGTTGGTGCAAGATGTGGTGGTGGTACATTGTGCTGCATGTGGATGGCACGGGTGGGAGCGCGATGATATACTAATATTATCAATAACGATAAAGTTGGTGCAAGATGTGGTGGTGGTACATGTGTGCTGCTTGTGGATGGCCACTGGGTGGGAGCGGCAATGATCGTACTATATTCACATATGATAAAGTTGGTGCAAGTGTGGTGCCTACATGTGGTGCTGCTTGTGGATGGCCACGGGGTGGCGGCAATGAACTACTAACATATCACATATGGATAAAATTGGTGCAAGAGATTTGTTAAATGAACCTGTACAGAAGCTAAAGCAATCTTTGTAAGTCTTGAAATCAAAACGATGTTGTGGTGAATCATGGTTTCAGAATACTAGTTGGTGTTCCCGTTTTTTGATAGTACGTTGTAATATAAAAAAGTCGTGCCAAATCTATTGGAGTGTTGTGATGCGGCATGGTAGAACTGTGCTAACTGTTAAATGTGGTGTACTAGGTGTCATTATTGCGGATTGATAAGTGCAATTCGTCATCGATAGTGTTTAAGTTTTTCATTAGCTACATTTGCCTATGAGTTTTTACCTTCACTTTGAAAGGTTTTTTTCATTTAAGGCGTTGAGATTTAGTTCAATTCCTTTTGAATTCAATATTTTGTTAGAGTTAAAAATTAATAAATTTATTATCAACCATAGACCAAGTTATTCCTTGATTGGTCATTAGCTTGAAGATAAATTAAAACTCGTAGCTAAGTGTGTTAATGAGTTGTGTTTTTTGAGCCCACGTTTTCAGTGCTTGTGAATTTTACTCAACTAGATCAAGCCTCAAGTTTTTGGAGCCTAGATTACCGTTTGACATGTATTATAATTTTTACCATTTTGGGAAACTAAATATTATTGGACACGTAATTACAAACAATAATGCACTAAGGCATTTTATCCTCTCTGTCGATGCGCACCATGTTCAACTTTGTTGTTTTGGTAGTGTTTTTAATCTAATGATAATATGATTTATGCTTGATAATGATAGCTATAAGAAAGAATAATTGTAAGAAAAGTTAGATTGAACAATATATATTTTCCAATGTATGAAGCCAAATAATCTAGTGAGTGAGTTAACAAAATCTTTATAAGTTCAATATAGAAAGAGTCATTAAAAAAGTATAGGCACAGTAGATAAATTAACAGCTTGTTACTCAGTGTAGTTCCTTGAGTAGGAAACTCAACCTAGTAGTTATTGTTTGTCTCGACATTAATCTATTGTCTACTAGTTGAGTTGTTTGGGTTTTGATAATGTAGGGTGAAGGTGAAGAATAAGGAAGAGATTTTGTTTAAGACATATATTCATGTGAATGTTGTTTGTGTTTATCTCTCATTCACATACTACATGTTGCGTTTTTAATCACATATCACATGTTTTTGTGTTATAGTCATTCACATAATGCATGTTCTCTCTACTCATTCAATATTGAGGTTATGTTATTACTCTCACATACTACATGGTTATGCATATAAGTTATTCACATAGTTTAGTTTTGTTGCTACTAATAAACGTATTCAATGTTTGTGTTGTTACTTTCATGTACTACTGTATTACCCATTCCCTGTTTAATAGTTCACTTTACGTCTACATATTAATAATATGAGTAACAACCAAGTGTATTGCTTAGAAATAGAAAAGTAAGTTGAAAATGTGACCCTCATTGATCGAAACATAACATCATAATTGGAGGCAATTGAATGAAATATTCAAATTAGTACAAGTGACAGTTTTTTGAGATATTTTTAATTATAGGTTTTATATCACATAGTGATACAATGGACCAATTCCTGGTAGGTTCCTTAAGACTGACCCATTCCATTTTAGGGTAATCTAAATCCTACCCGGATCCATTAGGCCTAATTTTTAGGTCCAAATCTAGATCGTATGGATCCTACAAATTTGTTTCCTAAATGTATCATTTCTTTTTTTTTTACTTCAAATGAAAACAAAAATATTGAACCAGTTTTTCGATAAAAAAAAAGCTTTAAACACATATAATCTTCCTCACGACTCTCATGTTCATGAGTTACAAGCAATTATACACGATTAAAGATTTAAAGTACGAGAAATCAAAGTTTCAAACACAAATCAAACAAATGGATCAGTTGTATTAATACTACATTGTATTTTATATCATTTTTTTTAAAACGGGTAAACGGATTCGGGTACGGGACTTGAGGATGATCGTCTAGATTCATTTGAAAAAAATAGGATTCTGATTCTACCTGGATCATCAATGTCCAAGTTTTAGGATCCGGTTCTTAAAAAAGGATCTGGATCCTCGATTCAGGCAGGACCTTACCACTTCCACGCCAATAGCCTAATATCATATAAGAAAGAAAGTAAAAAAGTGACATCCAACATGAATTGGTGATCGAGCAATTCTTGATTTAGTTTAGCTAAACTTGAGTATAGATTTATGACAACTTGCAAAGATGACCATTAAAATAAATTCTCAATTTCCCCTAGTTATTAGAAAATGACCAAATACCCCTACATTTCTTATACTACAACAAGTCCACAAATTTTAATCCTTAAGTTTAGCTCAAATCTTAAAAGAGAATTTTAATGATTAGCTAAATCAATAGATAATTAAATAACTTATGTGGCTTGGGCTTTCTTTTTGTTAAATCAATATACTAATAACTTATATGCACCCTTTAGCGTGTGCCCTCTCGGGTCACTCATACGTCTATTTGAATTGTGGCTGAGCATAGATTCTGTACGTGTGTTTAGGGTGTTGTCGATAGAGGGGATCGCACCGTGCCTAACAGGTTAATCACGGACGCCTGAACAACTTTGCCAAACTAATGCCGAGTTTGGTTGGTACCAAAATGGGTTCGGAAGTGGTACGGAAAAGATTTGACCTTATCGCCCACATTGTAGCCGCCTCTACTCGGTCTCATTGTAGTTCCGTAAATCATAACATTGAATTCAAAGAGCTATCGATTTGATCTTAAAAACGCACTAAAAAATACAGAGTTGATTTTTATAAGCATGCATCGCTACCTATCCAATTATTTGACCATCAATAAACAAATTATATGGTGCCTTAATTCGTTGTTCTATATTATCCGAATTTAATGTATTCAAGTAAATTTCGGTATGATTAAGCATCGAAGAGCAATTGTCAAGATCAAGAATAAAATATAAAAATTATACAAATCACTTACCTTATATCGCTATTCAACACAGAGAAAACAAAGCAAGATTAGACTATCAAAATCTTTGCTTCAATTGATGTTTATCACAACAAAGAAATCTTAGCATGACAATTATAATCAAAATGATTGCGAATTCAAAAGCGATTGAAAACGAATGAATTTACATGATGAAAGCCAAAGAAAAACAAATTCAATTATTATATTAATCAAGAGATATTAACAAAGAGAGAAAGAGTAGGATTGAAGTTCAGAATTGTACCTAAATCCACAAAGATACGACTCCGAAAGCTACGAGATCGATGGACTTTGATTTTGAGAGCAATTTGTGTTTGTGGATTGAATTGAATAAGAGAGAGGTTTTGGAGCTTTGAATTGCACTACGTATTATAATTTCGCTGATATTCGACTAAGCACCGTAGCATGTATATAGGTATAACGGGGAAGGATATGATTAAAAAGCTTGCGTATTACGTGCAAACAACCGTATATATGTCATAAAGTTCGAATTTAGTGAATCCTGATCTCACCGTATATACGTTGTGTGGGACATGGCGTCCACGTCAACACCTATATACGCCTTCTTTTATATATCTTTTCATTCATTTTCATCTTATTTTTGCATCTAATCCTTCTTGAATTAATCTTTATCCACTTTCGATAACTTGAGACAAGTTAACTTCTAGAATTTTGATCATTCTCACAATTATCTAGATTTATCTAAGAATGCTGAATTATTTATTTCGAAAATTATTTTATAAAACTTATAAAATCGTAGAAAAAGAATCCAAAAATACTGGGAACTAAAAAAAAAGAAAAATAAAATGAAAAGTGCAAATTAGAAATAAACCAAAAAATATTTTAAAAATCCTAAAAATAATGAAAAAAGCCTAAAAAGAAATAATAAATAAAATAAATATTTCCGCCTTTATTGCCCTGGCATATGATTTCGAACTCAACTTTAATTCGACTTATGCAAATGGATGTGTTATTTGATGTTGTGCAACTTTCGGAAAAATTTATTTCGAAATGCATCTTTTCCTCATCGCTATTATATTGGGAGACACTTTTGGGTGTCTACAAAGCCGCCACTTTGGCTAAGTCTGAAAAGTATCTTATTCTCGTAAGACAAAAGTCAAAGTATTCGATTTGGGACAGAGATAGCTAAAGTACTTCTGCATACTTAGTTACCCTTTCGCTAGTACCTGCAAAACAACGATTAGTTTACATATATACCGACCCCATTGGGTTGTTTCCCATGCCGTAATTAGTATAATTTTCATTTTACCTACTGCACTATGTTTACCTACACATTTACATGATAGCTATTTATCTACCAAATTTCTATATTACCTACCATTTATTAATTATTATTCCCTACCGTTTTAATTAATACTACCATTTATTTTAACTATTGGTAACACCTACCAACTTCACTTTATCAGTACTTTTTTAATAGTAGCTGAATACTACTCATTAATTAACTAGTCTTTGGCCCGACGCTATAAAAACTAACGGATTTGATGTCGATTCACCCAATTTTACATCATAATAATATAAAATGTGCAGCATAGTCATAAACATGTTAACATATATATAATATAAAACGATGTGCATAAAGTGGCACCACTCATGAATTTGTACTTACAAAAGTGTAGAAGATGAAGAATGAAAGGTTATGATACGAAGGTAACAAATAAACAATCATAATGAAAATGTTAACTTATGATGAAGAAGGTATAAATGGATGTTTAATTGAAAGATGATATGAAGAATTTATCCATAATAACGAATTACTTACAAATAAAAATAAAAATGTTTAATTAAGAATTAGTGCAATATGAGGAGAGAATAAAGAGAAATGAAAAGAAAGAGGGTTGAAGTGAAGCATGAGAATGAGAAAAAATTGAATTGTTGAAGAGGGTGAATCGAGAATATGCCATGTAGTTTTTGGGCAGTTTAATTACTTTAAGATTAAACATACCACTAAATGTAGTATTATTATAAGCTTATATTACCTCAAAGCCCAATACAACAAACAAAACCCAAAACCAAAAATTAAACCACCCTTAAAACCCCAAAACATCAAAAACAAACAACCTTAAGACCCAAAACTCTACTGGTCCATCCTCTCCCTACAAAATTGCAAAGCCCCACCGAAACTACAACACGCAGTGCGCCTTACTTCGATTTTCGCTGTTGTAACTGTCCTCTCCTCTCCTACACGTCTGCATGCATCTTCCCCTCCTCTTCCCTAGAATGAATCGCTTCCCATAGGGCCTTGTGCTACAGTAGAACACGTACCCCTTTTGCTTACTCAACAGAGACTCGCTACCCCCTCGTTGCTCGCTCCTTGCTTCCCTCCTCCTCCTACAACGGTGTTGTCGAATTAATGCTTTTGAATGGCTCATTCTCTTTTTAGTTTCAAGTAAACCCTAAAATCTTGTTCAATTTGGGATTACTAGTTTTATGTGCACGTGATGCTTGCATAGACCCGTGAAAATTGTATTCCATGAAAAATGGTTCTATAGTACAGAGTATATATAATCAAATTAAAATGTTTATAGCTAATTAACAATATAATATATTTGAATTGTAATTATTTTGAAAATAATTATGACTTGAAATTCAAAAATAGCATCATATAGGTTTCCAACTAATTTAGACTTATAGCCATTTTTCACTAATTAACTTACATAATAAATGCATTTTCTATTTTAAATTATTGAATAAGTAAAGGGCAGTTTAGGCACATCAATTAATAAATTTTTAAAATTCATTAAGAGTATAAAAGACATTTAAGAGGGGGGACACCATCTTCCTCCTCCCTTCCCTTATATATATAATAGAGATTAGTGTTTATAAAATTGAGGAATGATTTGTTTTAAATAAACTTGAAGCTGTTGAAGAATCATTTGTTTAAATTATATGTTCTTGAAGAATTATCAATTTTAATTACATGTTTTTTTTATAAATTAGGGCTGAATTTGTTTTCCAAGGGTTGAAATTATTGATTTTTGATGAATTTGGGATGCAACTGCTACGGTGTTGTCTACGCTGCCACTTTTGCTGTTACTCTGTGTCGCCGCGATGGCCTACATTAAGGAGACAATGCCCCAATAATGGCCTACATTGAGCTTGTTTACGTACTAAACTGATTACTTTATTTTTCTCTTTGCTATTATATTGAYTTATTTACCTTAAATCTTGATGTTTTACAAGAAAAATGTTTTGCACATTATTGGAGATGGGTGTCACCATTGCATGTGCTTTGCACATTATAAATACACACGTTAGGCTAACTA
>SNQN01011100.1:0-19975 GCA_008642245.1 Bassia scoparia | reverse complement strand
ATATATATACTCTGTCGCTAAATTAGGGACGAAATGTCAAAATTCGTCCCTAATTGTTCAAGTACATATTAACAAATTTTACCGAATAAAATATAAGTTTGTATTTGGAATAGTTGGTTGGAGATTTAGTTTGTGACTTTGTTGTCACGAGTTCGATTCCTCTGAAGAGCTGGACGAGTAGTGTGATTAAAAGGTGTAATAGGTGATTAAAAGTAATCTCCACAATTTTTCTTTTTTGTTCATTTCAATTAGGAACGGATTTTAAAATACCGTCCCTTAATTTACGGATAGTTTGAATTGTTGTCCCTAAGTTTAGAGACGGATTTTACATTGATTTTGAATTTTCGTCCCTAAGTTTAGGCCTAATAAGTTTAGGGACGGATTTTGAATTCCGTCCCTAAATTAGGGACAGATTTGAATTCAATCCCTAAATTTCCGTCCCTGAGTTAGGGACGGATTTTGAGATTCCATCGCTAAATTTGTTTAACAACAAATAATCTATCGCTAAATTCATTTAGCGATGGAAGCTACCTATTTAAGGACGGATTCTGTGCGTCCCTAAAACCTGTGTTTTTTTTGTAGTGACATAACGATAGGAATAATGCTACAGTCTATTTGTTCCAGATAGTGTTCAAAGGATGTGTCTTTTCTTTTTTACAACTTATGTATCTAGTTATCTACTTGCTTCCCGAACTATTCTACTCACCAATCACCATCAGCTTCACCATCGACATTTGGTATTTGTTGCTAAATTCACCAAATTCGTTGCTAAATTCATCTAGTTATCTACATAATTCGTTGCTAAATTCGTTGCTAAATTCACCAAATTCGTACCAGATGGTTGTCGAGGCTGTGTGAGTGGCTTTAAACAAAAATTATCAAGATCTTTAATGTCTACATAATAATAAGGGTACTATGCAATTACTAATAAGACTGGATGGGTACCATGTGTTTACTAATTGAAGTTGAATAAAAACAAAAAATCACAAACTTGCAGTCCATTGAATCAAACTAAAGTACTCCCTCCGTTACGTATTACTTGAAACAGTTTCCATAAATGGTTGTTGCATATTACTTGAAACAATTTCGTTTTTTTTCCATTTTTAGTAACTTTTGTTCTACTTTATTCACTTTTCCAATACTTTTCTCTCTCTTACTTTTTCTTAATCTTTCACCAACTCATTATTTTATTCATTTCCTCTCTCTTACTTTTTCCTAATCTTATACTCATTCATTACTTTATTCCTTTTCTCTCTCTTACTTTATTCTAATCATATACCCTTATCTACAATTAACAAATTTTGCCTAGAAAATCCCCCTAGTTCAATTGTTTCAAGTAATACGTAACGGAGAGAGTAATTAACTTGCAAGTCATTGAATCAAACTAAATTCCATTACACATAGACTATTTCAGCTGGTTTATCTCTTCATCTCCAACTATAGCTTTTCAGTTTCCTCTACTCCCCATTCTCTTTTCTATTAAATATGAAGTAATATATTTAAAAGCTAACAACTAGTCATCAATCTGATACAACATATAGCTCAACTTAAATACTCTCATACTATCATTCAAACTGCACTAGTCAATTCATTCACTAAAATAAACTTTTTAACCCAAAAATATCTATTATTTATACCTTTTAACCCTATTATAGATTCCAATATCACTTCAATGTTTATAGTAGATTCAAGTTTTCGGTACCTAGTAATTTTCATTTTTGTAACATAATACACCGAGCTACGTACAAAATGATGTCGGAGTAGAGTTGGTGGATGGTTTCTTCACATACCACATATAAACTATACCATCTGGGTTTACGTATAAGCTATGGGTTTATGAATAAGCCATGGGTTTATGTATAAGCCATGTATGCACTTAAATTTTGTGAGAGTTTAAGATCCTAATTTTTTTGGATGGGAAACCTCGCTAGGGAGGCATTTATTAAGACATGTCAAGAATTACATCACTCATGATTGCACTTGGAGCTTCCTCCACCCAAACAGTAAAAGAACCTTAAGAACGACTCAAAGGAGCAATACGATGTGCAACCTTGTTCCCAGATCTACGAACTAAAGAAAAACTAAAACTTGAACACAAATGACAAAATGCTAAAATGTCTTTAACAATAAGACCCAGGGACGAGTGTTCCTCCTGCTGCCTAGACAGAGCCGTATACAACACCAGGCTATCCACCTCAAGCACCAAAGAACGAAGACCTGATTCCCAAGCTGTTTTCAGGAGAAGACGCAAAGCGAGAGCCTCTGCTACCTCTACTGTGGCTACAGACGAAAAAATAATCACAGACCACCAACATAACATCCCCCGACTGATCACGCACAATACCTCCTAATCCAAGAAAGCCATCAGAAAATTTTTCCGCATCGGAGTTTGCTTTCCACATCACATTAGGGGGAGGCTGCCAAGTCGTGGACACCAAAGGAGGTTGCTGCACGGGGTTTGCAGTACACTCAAGGGCAGCAGTCACTTCCCACAACATACCTCAAACTTTGGAGTGAAATAATTGAAAAGGCACTCTAACTGTTTTAAAGATCTATTTGTTGTGTCTCAACTAGATATTCCAAAGCATACCGCAAAATGCATTCCACCATTCCTCTTCCTTAAGCACCTGAACTAAGCCATCAAGCCAATTGTTAATCGACAAGTTTCCAATATCTACCACATCCAAACGCAAGAGAGAAGTTCTCCATAGCATTGCCACATCCTTGCAAAAAAATAATGCGTGTAACACAGATTCCTCCTCCTCCCCACATGCTGCACAAACTGTATCAATATCTACCCCACGCTTCTTAAGATTTGTTGTAACAGAAATACCTCCATGAAGTACCTTCTAGCCAAACAGCTTAACCTTCTCGGGGACTTTGGAATGCCATAGTTTATTCCAGACACCACTAGGTTGTGAGCCTGAGGATGAAGCTCGTTGTCTATTACGATTATGAAGTGCCAAGAAATACGCACTTTTAACCGTAAAAATCCCATGCTTCGAGGGAACCCAAGTCCAAGTGTCTTGGCATGTGAACTGTGACACAATTTCTTCTAATACTTCCTTCACTTCCCACGTAGAAAATAGGGAATGCAACAGTGAGCAATCCCAAGAGCCATCTTTAATCAAATCTCGAACCAATACAGGGGAATTCTGTGGATTCGATGGCTTCAAAAAAATTCGAAAGTTTGGTAGGCCCTTAACCCAAGGATCCACCCATATATCCGTACTCACACCATCACCAATAAGCTTCCTAGCTCATGATTTAATTAAGTGTCTAGCTGCACAAATGGATTTCCACGTAAAGCTTGCAATCGGGCTAACTTTGGCCTCCAAAAAGTTTGAGCTCGAGAAGTATTTATTCTTAAGCACAGTTGCCACCAAATAATTTGGGTTTGTTAAAAGTCGCCACCCTTGTTTCGTAAGCATTGCCATATTAAAAGCCTTGAGGTTTCTAAAACCCAATCCTCCTTCTCTTTTAGAAAAATATAGTTTCTCCCAACCAATCTATGGAATTTTCCTTTCATCTTTCCGTTGACCCCAGAAAAAATTACGACACAATTTCTCAATGTCATATAAAATGCTGCATGGGATCTCAAAACACTGCATCGCATAAGTCGGAATGGCCTGAACCACCGTTTTAATTAGTATCTCCCGACTAGCTTGTGATAGGAAACCTTCTTTCCATCCCTTTAGCTTCTTCAGAACCCGCTCTTGAATAGATTGGAATACAGCTTTTTTGGAATTTCCCACAAAAGTCGGAAGCCCCAAATATTTTTCGTGACTATCAACAATCTTAAAAATTAACTTCATCCGAAGGATTTCTTTCTTTTCAAGATCAATGTTTCGGCTGAAAGACACTTCTGTTTTGTCCATATTCAATTTTTGGCCCGAAGCAGCTTCATAGACTGAAAGGAGCTCAACCACATTATCCACCTCCTGCTCATTAGCCCGAACAAAAAGTATACTATCATCTGCAAAGAAAAGATGGGAAATAGGGGGAACCCTCCTACCAATTTTTAAACCATGAATTTCTTTTTGAGCTTTCGCTTCCCGCAAAAGAGAAGAGAAACCTTCTGCACACAGAATGAAAAGGAAGGGCGATAATGGATCCCCTTGTCGTAAACCTCTGGGAGGAAAAAAACTGTCGAGTCGGCTGACCATTAACTAGGATGGAGAAAGAAGTGGATCGAACACAGGACATAACTGTAGCCATAAAATCACCAGGAAAACCAAGTCGGAGCATCATATTTTCAAGAAAAGGCCATTCCACTCTATCATACGCTTTACTCATATCCAACTTCAGACCCAAGAAACCCTCCTTGCCTGTCTTCTTATTCCGTAAATAATGAAAGCATTCATACGCAAATAAAACATTATCAGTGATTAATCTCCCCGACACAAAACCACTTTGATTCCCGAAATAATATCAGGGAGAATAAGCTTTAGACGATTAGCAAGGACCTTCGAGGCAAGTTTATACAACACATTACATAAGCTTATAGGCCGATAATCAACAGGAGACTCACATACTTTCTTTTTGGGAATTAAAGCAATATAAGTCTGATTAATACGGCCGACATCTTCCTGTCCATTCAAAAGATCAATAACAGCTTTGGTAACATCAGGACCCACGATATGCCAATATTTTTGATAGAAAAGGGCACACATACCGTCTGGTCCTGGGGCCTTTGTTGGATGCATTTGGTTTAACGCAGCGACCACTTTCTCCCCTGTATACGGATGCTGCAATAATTGAACCATAGACCCTGTAACGAGAGGCTTAATACATTGTAAAACCGGATCCATCTCCAAAGTTTCAACCCTTTAAAAAGTTACTCAAAGTGACTTGAGAACAACTCCATAATATCATTTTCCTCTTCGAATATGTCACCGGCTTCGTCCTTTATCAAATTTATAATGTTGCATTGGCGTCTTTGTTTAGTTTTATTGTGGAAAAATTTAGTATTTTTGTCCCCAAACTTCAACTACTCTTGTCTACTCCGTTGTCGCCAAAACATCTCTTCCCAAGCCTCCAATTCATCCATCCGAGAGTCCACAGCACGCATTTGTTCAATAATATCCTCAGATTGAGGTTCCTCCATCAGAGTTTTCATTTGTTGCATGCACTGATGAATCTCCTTTTGAGACTCCCCGAAATTACCCTTGCTCCAACTGCTTAATTTATGTGTTGTGCGCATCAGATTGGACAGAACATTGCCCCCATTTTGCCAGGCTTCTTAGATAACCGCATCACAAGACTCCTCCCTTAACCACATTTCCTCAAACCGAAACAATCTTCTTTCTCCATCCTAACCGAAACACATTTCCCTTAACTTGAACGATAGCCTTAATAGACAGACAAATGGGAAGATGATCGGAGCGTCTCTTCTCCAAGTGAGAAACAAAAGATCTGACATACATTTCCTTCCAGGCCTGATTCGAAACAAACCTGTCCAAACGTTCCTGCAAATTTTTTGCACCACCTTAGTTATTATTCCACGTAAATTTGTATCCAGTATAAGGAAGGTCCTGGAGACCACAGCTGTCTAGAGCATCATGGAATTGGTTGGCCAACGCAAAATCAAAAGTCGCACCCCCTTGCTTCTTCGCCTCCCAAAACAACACATTCCAATCACCCCCACACAACCTAGGGCTAATTGAATAGGAATTTAAAGAACGAATAAGGTGACACGTTTCCTCCTTATCAGCTGTGTCGAGAAAATCATAAATACCAGTGAATCTCCATGTATCACCTACTCCTGTATCCACATCAATATCCATATGGTGCAAGGAAAAAGATCTCAAATGTACTATCCATGCATCCTTCCACAGTAAAATTAAACCACCACTCCTCGATCTACCTTCACCCTCACAATCCACTGCTAGAAAACCATCGTATTTAAGTCGGACTTTGAGCCTCTCAGCCTCATTAGCAAATAACTTCGTTTCTTGTAAGAAAAGTAACATGGGATTTTCGATGATTACAATACGTCGAAGCGCATTTATAGCCTTGGGATTCCCCAACCCACGATAATTCCAAGCAAGGACCTTTATTGGGAGTGGAGAGCATTATGGCTGCCCACGCCATCAATTTGCATCTCCGATTAGGAAGGGATCAAATGCTCCATATTATCATCACTGAAACGCCTTGGTTTATCGCTTGAAATTTGGTTCTCCACTCCAGTTCTCCCTTGTTTCGAGAATCTAGAAGACTTATTCTCGACCATCACCTCAACTACATCCTGAGCAGCTTTGCAAGCCTTTATATTAGAGTCCAACTGTTGTCCAGTGACAAGGCCGGAGCTAAGAATTTGGAGGCCCTGTTCAGATTCATAAAATGAGGCCCTTGAATCCTTGATTCTCAAATTTTTTTTACTTTTAAAAATCACAATAATTACAAAAATTAAAACAAAAACTAAAAAAATAACAAAATAAAAGTCTTAAACCCCCTTTCAAAAAAAAAAAAAAAGTTTTAAACCTTTTCAAGCCACATATTTTTGCAATGCAATTTTTTTTGGGGAATATGGAATAATTTCAAGAAAAAAATTTAATTTGCATAGAACATTACGTGATTGTTGGAGAATAAAAACTTAAAGGAAATAATCTTGGCCAAAAAAAGATTGAGGGAGTAGTATTTAAGATTAGTGTTGGAACAATAAGTTAGATAAYTGTAAGCATTAATGGTTTACTTCATCAAAAAAATAAAGCATTAAAAAATTGACAAAATGACTACATCAAGGTTCGAACCCTTGATTCTTGGGAAATAAGGCTTTGCTCAAACCATTCATCTACATTCTGCTTTAACTAATATTATCATTACAACTAATATATATAGTAAACAGAGGCCCCTGTTTGACGGAGGCCCTGCGCGGTCGCGCAGGTGGCGCACCCCCTCCGCCGCCCCTGTCCAGTGATTAGGGAGCTTGAATTAGTCACACTCTCAAAATTAAGAGATTTTCGAGCTTTGTTCACCTTCAAAGTCTCCCTGAGTTCAGTGCACCTCCTCAATTCTTGCTCACGTTTGGTCTCAGAAATTTGTCCCCTTAAAGGGGAAGATTTAAGCCAGTTCCCATATGGCAATTCAGACAGCAACATCCCCTCATGATACTGCGAACATTGACTATAAGTGTGCCCAAAACATCCACATGTATGGCAAAAGTCCATTAATTTTTCATATGTGACTTTAATGAGCTTTGGACCACTAGTGGTTGCTAATTTAGTCCATCGTTTTAGCGGTTTATGAATATCAAGTGCAACCTTAAAACGCAAAAACTTACACCAACTGAAGGGATCGGATTCATCTACTTCAATAAACTCCCCCATACTGGCTGCAAGAGATTTTGCCATGGCTTTTGTGCGCTTCGAAAGCGGCACTTCCCATGCCCTAACACAAAATTTAATCTTTGTAAAGGCAATGTCAGTAGGTTCAAGTCCATCAGTTAGGTCCTCCACAAGAAAAGGTGCTCCCCTGAATGACCACGGTCCACCCCCCAAAACCCTAAGTTTGTCCATCATTGAGAAAAATTGAAGCATATAGAGATTTTGTTGAATTTCACGAATAATCATGCCTTTGTCCAACCTCCAGGCTATTTGCAAGGCACTTTGCATGGATTCAATAGTAAAAGGATTCTTGGTTAGAATCTTATCTACTAAGCAAAGGCTCAATTGCTCCTGCATTATTTCAGCGTCCTCATCGTCTGGGCATTCAATTATAGCATCTTCATCCTCTGTCATTGACAACCCTCCAAGTCTATCCTCCAATGCATCCATTGTAGCAAAACGAAAAAACCACAGAAACTAATTTCGTCGGATGTCGAAGAAACAAAATATAGGGAAAATTCGAAAGCAAAAGTGGAATCTCACTTCAAAAAGAGAAGGAGCAAGGGAAAAATCTACTAAACCCCAGGTGCAGGACGAACCCTAGCGTTTAGAGAGGAAAAAAATTGAATAATAAATTAATAAGAAGAAAATGTGTGTTTAAGATCCTAATTTAGTTGTTTTTATTATCAATGAGTGACATAGTCCATGGTTTTTGCCTCAAACTATTTTGGATTTACATAGATGGGGACAATCAGTTGATCAATTATTAATTAGATAACCCATTGTAGGCTCATAATTTGCATGCCTGTGAAAGGCCTAAGACTCAATGTCCTAACTCCTAAGGAGTAGTGAATCATAGCAGATTTGTCAAACTTTTTTGAAAAAAAAACCTAGACTGTAATTTATAAGTACCCAAAACATACAAACACAAAATATACAAAGCATTGGGAAAAAATGCATAGTATTAATCAAATTCATTACTATTTATTTTTAATGAGTATAAATTCATTACCATTTATTTTTTAAATTGACAAAGCTCGCAAAAGCTAAAATAGTACATAGAAGAAAACATGTTAAATTTTAAGTCAAAAATCGAATCTAGACAAATTCATGAAGAAGACACCTATAGAAAGATGGCAAAACATGAGTAGAATTTACAACCTCAAACAACAATAAACTTGAAAATTAGTAACATCACTAGAATAACCACCTAAAAGTCATGCCCCAAGATGAGATATATAGTTGTAAATGTTATGTGCATAGCAAAATAGATAACCAAACACTGTCCATGACTCTCCGACTAACAACTGCAGAAACTTGGCAACTGTATTGGATGGACAGTGAAAAAAAGAAAAGAACCATAACAAATACCTGAAACTTGGCAACAGTATCAGGTGTATGCAAAATGCCCTTTGGAGATTCAGCAGCAAGCTCAGCAGCAACCAGGTTCGTGTAAAGGGCACTTGCTGTCTCCAGATTATATACCAACAAAAAGCCCAGCTTTATAAAAATTCTCCCACACTTAACCTTTACTCCTCCTCGAGTAAACAAAGCAAAAATAAAAAGGACTACTCTAAGAAAGCAATAAATCCTATATACCCATTGTCGTAGGAATCACGATTGCACTTAGCATGTGCAACAAGCCCTTTAAACCCCTAGGCTACCCTAGTGACATGGACGAGTATGGTATCGTGAAGGTTTTCAGAAGGCATACCTACAAAGCCAAAATGCATGGATGCAAAAGAAAAATGCACTAATCTATATAAAAATGCAACTAAGATGCACCTAAATCTACCTCTATCAAGTGGCCGCAACCAGATTGTGGCAAAACTAGGTGATTTCCACAACCAGGTTGCGGGGGAACTTCATGAGTAACTCTTTTGAAGCTTTTCTCCAATATAAACACCTTGAATTGTCCATTGTTTGATAAACATCCAACAATCTCTACTTACATCTCCACTAATCCTAGCCAAATCCTACAAAAATAACACAAACATACCCGAGACGAGTAATATCGAAATATATAACAAATAGAGTTCAAAAGAATTAAATTTAGAGAAAAGTATGACAAATATCAATAAAATATGACTTATCAAATGTGTAATTTAAATATAATAAAAATATTCTCGTATATCACATCAAGGTGCACAATATCATTCAAAAATACATTATATCACACAAGTATCGAGTATATGACATAATATAAAGTACTCCGTTTATATTAGTACATAATAAAATATAAAGTACACAATATCATGCAAAATACATTATATTAAGAACACAATATTGTTTATTTCACAAATACGTAATACATTATATCACACACAAACAAAGTGCGAAGTATATTTTTGATATACAAGTACACTATATCATTCATAAATACATTATATATATCATAAAACAGTAAAATGCTTCGTACGGAGTATATCATATAAAATTTTAAAAATAATAATTATAAAAAAAAAGCAATCTAATTTTCCTCAAACCAAACATTAGATTTGTTTACCCATCAAACAAAAAAACAATGCAAATTGGTTTAATTTAATCTTATAATCGATATACTCCCATGAAACTGAGCTTCAAATCTAATAATCTCACGTTATGATGACTATTTTCATCATCAAATCTTATTACTCACATCCTCACTACCACCTTCGCGGCAAGTACCACCGTGCCGCCGCCTCCACCACCGCAACACGTATTGTTTGGATCGAAGTATATAAGATTTAATGGATTAAAGAGATGAAATTGATTATGAGAGAGAATCGTCACACACTTCTACAACTTTGCACACTAAAGAAGATGAGTATACTTAAGCTATATATCTATTTACGAGATTGTATCGACGACGCCATTTTCTGGCAGATTGGTGGTTTTGGGTTAATGTGTCATTTGTGAAGGAAGTAGTGTCCTCGATCAAGTATAGCAATTACTAAATATAATATAGGATTAATTAATGAGATTATTAATTCGGTTATTTTAGGGGTCGTAGTGTTTTGCTAGAAACCAACTACGATCTGTACGCCTATTATTGAATGGGCCTGCTGCTATAATAACCGGATCCGATAAGGTCACAGATATAAACATGAGTTGGATCAATACACCAAGCCCATTGGGGCAAGGTGGACGGTTAGGAGGAATTAGAGATTAGGGTTTTGGAAATCCTATGACCTAATTACTACTATATACTAGGCTTAGTATTATGTATGAGATACATAATAATTTTACAGAGTGAAATCAATAACCCTAATATTTCTTCTAAGCCGTTTCCTAAAAAGTAAGAGAGTGGAAGCTTGTTCCTCCTTCTTCCGTAACTAGCATACGTGGGGATCTTTCTTATGTTTGTGGACTAAGTAGAGGAATCGCAATTGAGGTTCTTCATCTCTGAAGGAGGGCTATCAAAGGCTAAAAGGGAGTACACGCATCAAAGGTATATCTAACTCCTATTATGTAATTCATATTAATTATATGCATGAGATCTTGTTTTAGATGCTTAGGAAGTGTTCCTGAAATTCTGCTATCGCATCTATTAAGTTCCCACAATTTGTAGTTCCATTGTCATCTCTTTCTTCCATTATATTCAATAATGTCTTTTTTCATTTTCTCTCTCCTATTCATCAAAACAATTAATGAAAATCTAGGATTTTGCATTTGTGGGTTAAAGGTTGAAATGTATGTGTTCTGGGATTGTTTTCTGAATTTTTTATTTTTGTTGGTGAGTTGGGGAGAAGATGAATAGATCACATGATTTAAGGATGAGTTCACAGTAACTTTATTGTGAACCTGGTCCACACAAGACAGTTTGCATTGTCTAACGGTATTCAATTAATATCTTCCAAGGAAGTTTAAAACATGGTGGTATTAAAAAATCGATGATAAAATTTAATGAAATGTAAAAATATTCTACTACTTCCTCCGTTTTTTTAGTTCCCCCATTGTTCATTTAGGGAAATTTCCCAAAAGATGCACCACTCTTCTTTTTTTCCTTTTTTGGATTGGGAACCACACTTAAAATATTCATTAATCCATCTTCAATCACTCTTTTTTGTGGGGTCCACATAACTTTTCCCACTTAATTCCATTAAAATATTCATCAATACACTTACTTTAAGCTCTTTTCTCTCTTTTTTGGGTTTAATATTTTACTAATATTGGAATTCTGTTTTGGCTTTATAGTTGAGGGTTTAGGGTTTAGGGTTTAGTGTATAAGGTTAAGGGTTTACGGTTTAAGGTGGGTTTAGGGTATAGGGTTTAGGGTTTAAGGATTTAGGCTTTATCGTCTAAATGACCGTTGTACATAAGGACACGAAACATTTAAATTGAGGCGAAATCCAACACACACATACGGTCGATTAGAGTGAGAAATCGTCGGAAAAACTTTATCTAACTTCAGTTGACTAGAGATTTAAGGTTAAATTAAGTCACATGTATTACGGACTCCTTTGATTCGGAATGTTATAAATTGGACTCGAAAAAACAACTTATGATTCGATATCCACATCCAAAAGGACATTAATCCACTTACGATTCAATTGGATTCACCTTACATTGACATGTAACCAATTATGAATCGATTGCCATTACAATGGTTCAATTGCAATTAGAATGAAATCAAACATTAACACACAACCAGATGTTACTTCCGTTTGAATCTTACTGAAAGTAATGGAGTCTTTTTGTATTCCAGCCCGTTTTGTGTGGAACCAGCCACACTTATTTTTCTGTGTGGCTGGCTAAGGGACATAACGGACTCCGTTATGTCCGTACAACACTTACCTAAAATAACAGTATAAATATTATACAATCCACACTAATCCCTAAAAAAACACTGAAACCAAAAACAATCAGCCGCTATAACAAAACAATGCTTCTCCTCAAGAAATTTCTCACGCTTTCTCTCTCCTCAAGCTACTTCACTGCTTCTCCTCAACCAATTTTTCAAGCTTTCTCTCACCTCTAGCAACTTCACTGCTTCTCTTCAAGCAACTTCTGAGGCTTTCTCTCTACTACAATCTGCTGCAATCACGAAACCTTTCTCTCTTCTCCAATCTGCTGCATCTCAACAAGCAATCAACAAAGATTTCTCTCTCCTGCAATCTATTGCTTCTCATCAAGCAGCCTCCGAAGATTTCTCGATCTGCAAACCTCCAGCAACCTCCGACAACAGAGAAAATTCTTTCAAACAAATGACATCAACAAATGAAGGACGAGAATCAGCAGATTCTAATTCATTATTAACAGAAGAAACAHAAAAACAAATGGAAGTAGAAAACATTGAAGACTCGTTGCAGCATTTACAACTCACAAGTTATGCAGATTTTGAACATCAATACAATATTGCAAACAAAGATGTTGATGAAAATGAGGAAGAAGCCATAATCAACGATTTCTTAGAGATAGGTAACAACATATGAATAATATTTTAAGTAAAGAATTCTGATTACTTTTCAAGCATATTATGATTACTTTTTATTAAGTATAGAATTCTGATTACTTATTGTGTATATTATACTACTTTTTCGGAAACAACTACTTTTCATATCATGAATAATATTTAAAACAAAAATAGTAGAAATAGAAAAACAACATACTTAACTGAAAGCTCAACTATAATCATACTTTTCATGTTTAATTCAATTACTTTTTAATAAAAAATCAAATAAAAAACACTTTAAAAACAAGCAATTAGGATTACTTCTCAAAAAAAAAATCGATTACTTTTCAAGCATTTATGATTACTTTTATTAAGTAAAGAATTCTGATTACTTATTGTTATATTATACTTTTTTAATTAAAGAAGCAACTACTTTTTCAAATCATGAATAATATTTTAAAAAAAAGTAAAAATAGAAGAACCACACCTACTTACTCAAAGCTCAACTATAATCATTACTTTTCATGTTTAATTCAATTACTTTTATTAAAAATCAAATAAAACAACACTTTATAAAAATTACAATGAGGATACTTTTCAAAAAAATTACGATTACTTATCAAGCATTTATGATTACTTTTTGTTAAGTAAAGATTCTGATTACTTATTGTCTATATCACTTACTTTTTATTTAAGAAACAACTACTTTTTCAAATCATGAATAATATTTTAAAAAAAAAAGTAGAAATAAAGAACCACACACTTAACTCAAAGCTCAACTATAATCATTACTTATTTCATGTAATTCAATTACTTTTATTAAAAATCAAATAAAACAAACACATTAAAAAATTACCATGAGATTACTTTTCAAAAAATTACGATTACTTATCAAGCATATTTTCCTCTTGGTTCCTCTTTCAGAACCAGTTGATTGTGTCCTCTTCTTCTTCCTTTTGACTTCCTTTTTCACAGGCAGAACGAAGTCTTCTCTCACCGAAACCTCCAGAATAGTTCTGCTTCCTTTTCCCCCTTATTGTGTACATCCTCTTCTTCACCAGCCTTCTCAATTTCTTGGTGTAAAATCTCTCGACTCTCATGAGGTTTGCCCTTGAGAAGATGCGGTTCCTTGATGTGAACCACCACCCTCGATTGGATGATCATGAGACACATTCTCCTTTAAGTTCAGTTTTGTTTGTGAAGAGGTTTTCTGAAGTGGTGTTGTTTTGATTTTGTGGGAGTTGAAGTTTTGGATGAGTCGGTGGTTGGTAATCAGTGGTTTTAACTTCTAAGGATTGTGTTTCAGGGTTCTCTTCTTGAGAACGTGATGTTTCACTCGCTTGGCCTTTCCCTCTTCCTTCTTTCTTCAGAAACAGTCTTTTTACCCATGATCGCAGATGAACAGTAACTGGATGAACGTAACTTTGAATTTTGAATTTGAAGTAGAAGAGCAGAGTACGAGATGAGAAAGAGAGTATAGTATGATGAAGAGTTATGAGCTGCATACAAAGGTTAGAACATAATATATAGAGAGTGATCATCAAGGAAGTGAGAGTTTGAAGGATTAATAGCGGTTGAGACAAACGGCTAAGAAATTCGAAATTTGATTTTGGCAATGATCACTTGCCATAAATACCTCAACCGACTGAAATTAGGCATGTGTAGTTTATGCCTTGATCAACAAGCCAAAATAACTGAATAAGATAAATTTCTTTCCAAAAAGAAAAATATCTTAAGTAATTTTCTAAAAGATATAAAATATCAATCAAAAACATATCAGAGCTGACCTGCTGTTTCCCTTTTTGCTGGTACTGTACAGAACCATGACATTCTGTTCTGTGAATTAATGATCAAATAACTTTCTCTTGCACCAATACTTTCGACCCTTTTTGAGGGAGTCAAGCCATCTACATAACACCTGAAGGACTCTCGACAATGTATATGGACATGTATAATACAAGTGAGACAATTTTAGCCAGTCATCGAGAGTAAAGTGTAAAAGCCAATGTTGCCAGAATCTATTAACCTATGACACAAGACACACCTAAAATCTAACTAGACCTAAAAAGAACTCTTTAATCTACAAAAAGTTTCTCGACACAAAGGTTTAGTAAAGATGTCTGCTATTTGGTCTTCACTTTTGCAGAACAACATCTCTACTAACCTTTTTCAAACATTATCCCTCAGAAAGTCGGGTGTCGAATCTCAATGTGCTTAGTTTTGTGGTGCTGAACTGGTTTTTGGAAATGTATTATTAGCACTCGTGTTGTCACAAAAGATTGGAACACTATTGTATTCAACACCAAATCTTCAGCTGGTTCCTTATCCACAACAGTTGAAGCGGCATGAGGTGCAACAATATATTCTGACTCAGCTGTGGATAAGGCACTGAATTTTGCTTCTTAGATCCCCATGAAATTAAGCAAGAGCCTAGAAGTGTGCCATACTGATGTGCTCTTTCTATCAACTAGGAACCCAGCATAATCGCATCTGTGTAACCAATAAGATCATTATGCTACCTTAGGTACCACAACACAGATCTGCTGTTCCCGACAAATACCTAAGTATCCTTCTAACAGCCTTCATAATGAGATTCCTTTGGATTGCTTTGAAACCTGGAACACAAACCCAACAGAAAATCCCAATATCGAGGTCTATCTAGCTGTAGGGTAAGCAAAGATCCTATCATTCCTCTGTACCAGTGAGGCTTCCACATCTGTTCACCTTTAGATCAGCATCAAGTTTTGTAGATGTAGGAACAGGTGTGTCATAAGCCTTGCTGTTCTCCATGCCAAACTTTTTCAACAGCTCTTTTAAGTACTTTTGTTGATGGATCACATGATTCCATCAATTGTTTGCTTTATCTCAAGCCAAGGGAACACTAGTTCTCCCATCATGCTCATTTCAATTCACTCTGCAAAGATTAGCAAACTGTCACATAGCACCTGATTAGTAGCACCAAAACAAGATATCATCAACATAATCTGGTACTATAATCAAGTGGTTCCCCCTGGTTCTGATAAACAAGGTTTTGTCCACTGTTCCCCTTTTATAATCATTCTTCATCAAGAAGTTGGACAGTCGTTCATACCAAGCCCTTGGGGCTTGCTTCAAAACCATATAGTGCTTTGTCCAACTTATTCACATGTTGGGGAAACAGTTTTATCTTCAAAACCAGGCGCTGCTCAAATATACCTTCTTTCAAGTATCCATTTAGGAAGGCAGTCTTCACATCCATCTGAAACAACTTCATATTCATGTGAGCAGCATAAGCAATTAATATTCTAATAGCCTCTAATCTAGCTACTGGTGCAAAGTCTCATCATAGTCTATTCCTTCCTGTTGATTGTAACCTGCACAACTAGCCTTGCCTTGTTTCTGACTATGGTACCTAGATCATCCAATTTGTTTCTGAATACCCATTTTGTACCAATTATTCCTTTCTTTGGGTCTAGTACAAGATGCCAAACTTCGTTCCTTTGAAACTGATTCAACTCATCTTGCATTGCTAGAACCCAATCAGGATCAATAATGCCATTTTATAGTCAGTTGTTCTATGCTAGACAGAAATGAATAGAAAGCACAAAGTTTTGATAAACACTTCTTCTTGTTTGAATCCCCTTATTATATGCTAATGTTTGATCATGGGATGTGAAGAACTGTATTTAAACTTTTAGCAGGATAATCTTTTTGTGCTTCCTCATTCATTTGGGAACGCAGGATCTACATACTCTTCCTCTTCCGAAGAAACCAGAAGGATTTTCAATCATGCTGTTTCCCCTTACCCTCTCTCTCCTCAAGTTCAGGGGTTGTAACATTGTGTTTGTTTAATTATCTGTTCCCCCTGAACTGCTTACCTGTTCATCTCCTCGAGAATCATCAGGACCTGGTCTTATCTGTTCCTCACCATCTTCTCTTCTAGGCTCTCCACCATGATTTTCTGGTGGACCAGTAGGTGAGCCTGAGGTTAGCCTTTGCTCATCATTTGGAGAACCAACAGCATGGTTCCCGGTGAACTCTAGAAGTCCAATATCTCATCTGGTTCAAACCTGTGGAATCTCAGAAGAACATGTTAATTCATCAACACAACATGAACACTCTCCTCAACACACAGAGTCCTTTGTTAAAGACTCTATATGCTTTACTTTGAGAGGAGTATCCAAATATTCCCTCATCACTCCTAGGGTAAAATTTTCAAGCTGGTTCTTCCATTGTTATGTACATAACATTTGCATCCAAAGATACGATATGCAATTATTGGTTCTGCTTGTGTTCTGTAAGGGAGTTTCTTCAGTTTTGGCTTGAGTCCTCTGAATTAGCAGAATCATCAGCTTCCCAGAAACTCTTAGGAGACCACTTTCAATAAGCATTGTCTGGCCATCTCCTCAAGAATGCTATTCTTTCCTCTCAACAACACCATTTCTTTGTGGTGTTCTGGGGGCTGAGAAGTTGTGACTAATACCTATTTCCCTGCAGTAATCAATGAAGTCAGCATTTTTAAATTCAGTACCATGATCTGACCTTACCGAGACCAGCTTTGTGGAAAGCTGGTTCGCCACCTGTTTTACCAGAGTCCACCCATTCATCAAAAGTCCTCATCTTTTGAGTGAAGCATTATCACCCAGGTTGTACTGGAAAAGTCATCAACAATAACACATACAATCTATGGCCCCTTCGACTTTGAAACTCTCATGGGAAACCGCACAAGTCAATGTGTAAAGTTCGAAGGCCTGCTGGTACTCAAAACAGTTTTAGGCTTAAAGAATTTTGACCTATTTCCCTTAACACATTCTGAACAAACTTTGTCTGCCTCTACTGATGTTTAGGAAGTCCTATCACCAGGTCTTGAGACTTAATCTATTCAGAAGTAAGGCTCGCATGTCCAAATCTCTTATGCCAAATCCATTGATTGTTGTCTGAAAACAGCTTTCAAACAGATAGACTTATTTGAGGAATTTTATCCAGGAATGTAATGTAAACATCATGTTTCCTGGTTCCCTCAACATATAAGTTCACCTGTTTGTGAGTCAAACTATGTGACAAAGGTTGGCTTGAAACTCAACTCTATTTCCTTTGTCACACAGTTGTGAAATGCTCAAAAGATTATGTTGCAAGCCTTCAACCAATATACTCATCAATTGCATTGGAAAGTGTCTACCTACTCTTACCTAAACCAGTGATGGTTCCCTTGCTGTTGTCTCCAAAGGTGACACTTTCCTCCATTAAAGGCTACTAGTGAGAGAACTTGCTCTTTATCTCCGGACATGTGTCTTGAGCATCCACTGTCAAATACCAATAGGTACTTTCTCTTACTTTACCTGTAAAACAATCAAACATTAGTTTAGAACCCAAATTTCTTGGGTCCTTTTCCACAACATTTTCATTCAATTGATCTTTTCTTTTCCATACAACTTCACTGTTTCTTGATTCTTTTATACCCTATTTTCTTAAAAGCAGGACACTCGTGAATCTTGTGTCCGTCTTAACCTACAATGATAGACACCATGCATGTCATTGCATAACATACTTACCTCTTTGGAATTCCCTGATCATGTGGTTCTCTGGGAGACTCGCAGACTCCTGGTTCCCTCTGTTTATTATAACCAAGACCAACCTTCCCTTGTTACCTCGTTTTGAAGTTAAAAGTCTCTAAGGTCCCTGTGCAGTCAGTAACTTAACCACATGTCTGTAGCTCTCATGAAGTTCTTTCTCTCTGATCAAGATTTTCAATAAACAAATCATTTTTTTCTTTAAGAAACAACAACATCACTTTTCAAGGATTCGAGTTGTATTGAGATTCAGAATCAACACTATCATAGAATAGTTAGTAATCACTGGGCTGTTTTCCTCTTTTCAATTTATGATCTCAGCATGAAGTCACACAGCTTTCCATCATAATTCATCTATTAGTGTCATGATCTCAATCACTGAGTGTATATGGGGGAAATCTATGGTCCAGCGATTTGATAAGCATTCTCTTTGTGAGTCTTCGTAAGTTGCTAAGCCATATTAAAGGCTCTTCAACAGAGAGGTTCTGCTACAAAGGTGCTTTACCTCTAGCTACAGTGAAAAATCAATCGACTCACTTGGAAGTTGATAAGTCTCGTAGGAACCAGAGACAAGTTCTCTTCACCATCACGGATAGTTAGTTTGTGAATGATTCTGCCTTTTCGCGTTCCAAACTTTTACACTAGTTGTCCAATTCAACTCGTCACAAGCTATGCCACTGCTGATCTTTCAAAGTTATGGCATACTTCTCGCAGGTATCCAACTTGGCAATAGCAAACTTCACACCAGCAGTTTTTCTTTAAGTTCTCTTTTGCCAGTTATTGTAGTTTCACCTAGTTTATAATCATTCATCTACACGGGAGTTCTTACAAGCAGCATATTATCTTCCTATTCATACTCATGCATACTTGCCCTAAACTTTGTCCTAGATTTACCTTGTGTTCGTTGCAATACATCCTTCTTGAGCCATGCAAAGCACTCTCTGCAATTGTGCTGGTTCCCCTCCTGGTTCCCGGCATCAGTGTTTTCCTCGTGCTTGCAAATGCAAGTCATTCAACATAGGTTAGCTGATTCTTCATCCTCATCAGATCCTAGTCAGCAATCACCCCACATTGATGCATCATAGAATTTTTGAAAAGCTCCGCCTTTCTCCAGACTTGACTGTTTGTCCTTCCACTTGGACAATCTCTGATGAGATGTCCTTCTTCCTCAACTTAAAACATCCCTGCAGAAGATGGTTAGTTTTCTTAAAGTTTTACCTTGAAGTGTCTTCCTCTGATCACGGAGTTGTTTTTCAATAATCTTTGGCATCATCGCCAATCATCTTCATTCCTCTTCTTACTGTCTTTTAAGGGCTAATGCCCCCTCTGGGCCTGTGTTCCATCTCAGTCTAGAGTCAATTAGTAACGTAGTGGTCATGAAGGGAACCAATCAGCTGTGCCAGGAGACAAATGTGGACAAATTCTTTGGCTTCAATAAATAGCAAGTGTCTTGGCTTGTCCATGCGATCTCTGTAAACTGCGCAAAATACTTTTTCTCAAAAGATCCTCAATCAGAATAAACTTTTCCAAGGGATCTTAAGACATTGATTATTGTCTGAATCTAACGAAAACATTCATTATCTTTCACCCCTTGTTCATAGCAAAATCAATTCATATTTAGACATTAGTAAATAAATTTTGATCTTTTTACCTCGCTGTTCCTTCATAAGCAAGTCAAAGAGTATCCAATTTCTTTTGCACTGCTCGCTCCCCAGAAAATTTCGGTT